>JAGXCT010036868.1:69478-161298 GCA_022495035.1 Philopotamus ludificatus | reverse complement strand
TCCTTGGCCCTTGCGATCTCAGCTCGAAGTATGTTGAGCGTCTTCTCTACTGAAGCTTCTCTACTAATTGCGGCCCTATCCATTTGCCAAATGCGTTGAAATCAGTAGTCGGCTTCTGCCTTTCCTCAACGTCTTCGCTAGTATTAAGAAGCGCCGGCTGAAGCTGAACCATTACGTGTCCCAATTTATAACGGGTCACAAACCATTTAATTGGAAATTTACTCAGCTTGGACTCAGAGATGATCCGAGCTGCAACTTACGTAGAATTGTAACAAAACTCTGAACACATACTTTAGAAGTGTCCAGAATTCAACAGTGACACAGACACGTTATTCACTGCGGTCAGGATGGCTCCTAGTCTCCTTGAACTCCAAGATCTGATTTCAAACGGCCCTGCTTTGGGGCGTTTGTGGTTTTGCTGGCCAAGTCGGAGCGAGAATCTCTTCCCCTGACCCCAATCCTCTTAATGTCTTATATTATTTTGGCAATGTTATTTTTTTTTTAGATAGTTTATCCTTCTAGTCTTGCCCTTCAGGAAACCTTAACTTTTACTGATTGCGGCTGGTTGTTTCCTCTACCGCGTGACTCTTTCAGCAGCAGCCGTATCAGTGAGCACGTTTTCTGTTACGTACTTAAGTCTTCAGCCAGCTATGCAAGAGGAGGTTAGATAGATATGAGCTGCAGCATGTAGAGGCAAAAATCAAGAAGATTTTGAACAAAAATTTTCACGATCCTCAGACATAATATTGCCAGTGTATTTTGACGCTGGCTTTCTAAGATCGATATAAGAGAGTTCGGTTCAATCTAATCTAAAAATAATGGCTCGAAATTATGTGTCAGCCTGTTTCCTCGCCATTTCATGGCCAGTTTCTTTCTGGCAAGCTTGTTATTTAAGGCTAACAGCGTTTGCTTTATAAAACTGGTTAAGCCTTTCAAGTACCTTGATCAATTCTTCTTCTATCGCCTTAAAATATATACTTTGTATTGCAATTACTAAATCGTCAGAGGTAGTAACTGGTCTTGCCTTAATATGTTGAAGAGCATCTGCGCTATTACACTTCCCTGGGGCAAAGATTATATTATTATATTTCTAGACTTTTCGTAATATAATCAAGCACTCTTCTTAGATTAAGACCCATTCAGCTACATTTGTGACATACAGTAGATCAATGCTCAATGGCATCGTTCTAGCAATTCAATATTGCAGATTGATGTCTAGAGATGCGATGCTTAAAAACAGCATTTCGATTAGATTGCGCCAATCTATCTATCAAGAATTGAGCATCAAAAATGAAACCTAAATATCTTCGAACACTCTCTTTGCGTATTGTGCGAAGTTTGGATAAACGTATCGTAAAAGATTCTCAATAATTGTAAACATGGTAACTGTACTATAATGGTGATTGTTCATAATTAAATCAAGCATAAGCAACAGGTATTGACCGCGACGAAGTTCAATTCCATTGTGAGATTCAATTTCCTGGATCCAGTCTAACTAGATTGCCTTTCACTAAGTTTTGCGGTCCCGACTGTATATATAACATTGCCTAAATAAACACAGTTTAACTAGATCTGCATTGTGAACATTCGACGTTACTAATTGAATATTAAAGCCACGGGTTCAGAGGCCTTGTAAGTTCAGCGAGCATTGCCTCATGTTTCTGAGAAGATCAACTATCTACAGTTCCACGTTAGCATTTCGAAAATCATTTTAAAGTTTATCGATTATGATTCGACACGGGTAATCGTCGGCAATTGAGGCTCATGAGAAGATGATACTACTGCGAAGTGGAAAGTGGTGTGACGCCCAAGAGTATGCGGTGGGCGCGACCTACGTCAACCTCCGGAGTCGTCCTCCATCCATCACAGGCGAACACAACACACCTGCGACCATTGTTGTCGACGAGTGTTGCGCAACTAGGATGCTTCACATCTCGCACATTATGAAACATTCATAAAATAATATATTGTTGACGAGGCATCTCCGATCGACGCTGCGCCATGGGACACTTGCGTAACGGTGCATGCTCTCTTGCAAAATAACCGAAAAATTTCACTTTTTTTAACTGTATCTGGCATGCTTCGTTTCAAATTAAACACAATCATCTGGAATGCCGCCAGTTGAAATTTTGCACGTGCGTATTGCGCTGAATATTTTGAAAGTAATGTCTAACCGACCATTAAACATCGGCGGATCAATCATGTTGGTAAATTGGCACTTGACTTAAATAAACAACGGACGCATTGCAGTATTGCTCTTTGAAAATTCTCGAAAGATCAATCTTCAATGATTAGCACATTTTATTGAAAATTTTTCCACCCTGATTCATGAAATATAATTTGTTTATACAAATAAAAATAACAGTTATCATATATAAGATAAAGTAAGATGAGGTACACTCAACAAATCATTTTTTTTATAAGACGCATACAAGAGTAATTAATTAAAACACATTATTTAAATTATTTTCTAGATTAATAAATAATTAAAGGTCATCCGTAATTGAACTTCTAGTTAATCTAACCACTCATTTATCATCGCTATTATGAACTAACGTGGAATCATATTTTTTATAAATACGTACTTTTTTTCTTTTAATTATTAAATAACGTGTTAAGAGTAAAAAATAATACGGTACATTTTTTAAAACTATATTATTTCGAATGCGTGCAAATACAGAATAATTTAAATTGTTTTTGAATGCTAATGCTACATAAAAATAATGCATAATTAATTAATCATAATTAAATTCCAAAGCAAATTTATATAAAATCTGTTTAGTTGACATTAATCAATCCTTTAGAAGCTGTACGAAATGTAGTATAAAATCAGCCTCATCTACCATTCTCACCATACATTTTTCTATAGATAATTATTTAAGTTGAACTACTTCTTTAAGCTAAATAATTGATTCGTTAAAGTTTTAAAACTTTTAATTTTTTTTTAATTAACTATGGATTTACTTAATATTCTGACAACTTTTCTACATGTTTTTTTAATTGTTTATTACCTATTTGAAGAAAAAAAATAGATTAAACAGGATGAAATTCAGGTAATTCCGTATAATTAAAATTAATATAAATGGGAAAACGAGTTTAAGATTTATGTTAACCTAGCCGTGACGATGGAGTGGATCTATTTAGGACCCCAAGTTTATGATTTTTCTCGAATAACTCCTTTAATATAAATCCTACATTTCACAAACTTTTTGTATTTGTCTAAAGAAGTCTAAATAATAAATATTATAAATAATTATTGACCTTTATTGTCCGCTATTGGGAAAAAATATAAAAACAACGCTTGTACTGCCACGGGCACGATGTTTTTTATCGCTCGCATCTGGTACGTGGATGCAACCGTGCGATCCTCAGTCTGAGCCGGGATATCACTGAGTATGCATGTCATTTACGCGTCATATTGATTAGTAGAAAAATCCAAAACATCTACCAAATTATGAAGCAAATCATAAACAGCTATTTTTATTCTTCGAATAATCTATTATTTTTAAAAAATGTCAAAGTATTGATAAAGAATTCATATCATATCTTGTTAATGAGTATTTTTTTAATAATATCATAATTGAGACTAAGATCCCTGTCTATCATCAAAAAATATTTGGCACAGCCTCTGTCATTGTGTTGTAAAGTCGTAACTCATGCACAATAATGTATCATGACTGGCTTTCTTTACTTTCAACTTTGTATTTTTAAGTCATGACAAAACGTTTGTAAACACGAATATTATATTTAGTTTTACAAAGAAACGCTTTAAAAATATAACTTCATGTACTCGACAACAATGTGTTAATTGAGGATGTTAATGTCTTCAGACACGATCATTCGAGTAACGATAAAAAAAACGTTTGCATATAAAACATTTATTTATTCATTATTTTCTAAAGAGGATTTGACTTTTTAATACCCCTGCATATTTTAAGTATTACATTTATTTTATTTATAAAAAAAAATGCAATTTTAATCAATAACAAAAATTATTTATCTAATGTTTATTTATAAATACGAATGCATTGCACATCATATGATTTAATTATTCTTAACAGAATTGATTGATTTGCATTATCATAACAGTCATCATCTCATGTTAAAACAGATGGACAGACTAATCGCGTCATGATTTGTATCATTTTCCGCCTAATTGCGGATTTAAAATATTCTTTATATCCATAACAGTCACGCGGAAGTATCACCACCAGACCGGATGTGACCCCACAGCGACCATACCCGCCGTACATTAAATATTTTAACAGTTATTATACAACGCGAAGATTGTTGGCATTGCATAACAATACTCCAAATGCTCAGCGAGTTTAAATGCGATTAATTTGCAATTAATTGCACACTTAATCTGCGAATTTCGACCGATTCACACTATTGTTTGACTGATTTATATCGCTTTTTCGCGGGGTTTATCTTTGATCATATAGAGAGACATTTCCCAGATGAAGAAAATTCATCCCTGTCGCAATAGCGCGTATTTCCTCAAGAAAATTCATGCAATCTCACATTGTCTCTGGATGTTTTAATATTTTTGCAACATTTTTAATTGACTCGACCGTTCTTTTTCAGCAAAACTTGTTTGTTCAAGTCGTTAGTTACACGTGCATCTAAACTAGATAACCCACCGAATAACCTTCGCACATTGTTACCCAACAAGGTTGAATGCAAATGGATGATGGTGAATTTTTTTTTTCGTTGTTTTCGCGTTACTCTGCTAGATTTATTGTTTTTCTATCGACGAAATAATACAATGATGTAAGAACGTGCCGGTCCATCGCAGAGTTACGTGGTAGGCGC
The DNA here is from genome assembly GCA_022495035.1 of Philopotamus ludificatus. Lineage (NCBI taxonomy): Eukaryota > Metazoa > Arthropoda > Insecta > Trichoptera > Philopotamidae > Philopotamus > Philopotamus ludificatus. Next base: position 156,483 of record JAGXCT010036868.1, on the reverse strand, counting down.
GGTGCGGCAGGCCAAGTAATTATTGTGTAGTTTCATAACCGGAATCCTTGACATATGACCTGATCGTCAAATACGAGAAAATATTAATCTCCTCTCGGGTGATCAAAAATTATTTATTGATCGGTAACATTAGAAAAAATGGCGTTTAAAATTCGCATGAAAAAAAAACCATCCGCATTCTAATGCAGAGAATGTATTTCATGATCAATCCATTTAAATACACTTTTTTGTGAATATTAGAAAAACTAAGATCACTGTTATTATAATGACAATCACGTTTCATCGATTAGTTTTTATTTATATTTTTAATTTCGTATATATGAATATGATTGCAGAAGCAAAGTGTTATTGCATACGGTGCCGAATAACTTTGGCATCCCTCCATTGTTATATTAATATGAAGAAAATATTTAGTAAAAAAACATTGTTGAATCTGTTGTCAGAATATTCAGAATAAATGGATCGTAGTGGTATTGTTACCTTTAAAGAGAATTGTTTAAAAACAATTTGTATACGAATACAGTCAAACCTCCTATAGCGCTCCTTGCTATGCAGCAGTCCCTTCTATATGGCTTTCTTCTACAAAAACGAAAAAAGGTCAAATCACATATTTCGTAAATATGTAATACATTTTAAAAGAAACTTCAACCACCAGAGAGATCGTGGTTTCATTCCTCTTGTGCATTTCTAATTTCTTATGCGATCTGTTCTGATTAACATAAGAGTCAAAAAATCATTCGAAATAATGATATCATTCAATTTACAAAATACAATTAAAAATAACATAACCTTAAATTTTGTGAAGATACCTAGACTTCTATAGAGCTGGTCTCTATAGCGTGGTTCCTATGTCGGCGCTGTAGGAGGGTTGACTATATTTAAATTTACAGAATGAAAAATGATACAGTATTTACTTCCAAGCATATATCACGAGATTTTTGTGAAAAATATATTTTTTTAAAAACAAGACCAAAAAGGATCATAGATAATACAATTATAAATAAATGATCTGAACTTTCTATATAAAATTAAGATTAAATAAATGATAAAAAAAACATCCTAAGAAAAACTAAGATTGCCATTCTAGTCGCTAATATTAATATAATACATCCTTAGATACCTTCGAAGGTATATTTTTAACCTAGCCGTGCGGATGGGGTATATTTGGGACCCCATGTTTTTGATTTTGCTCGAATAACTCTTTTAATATAAATCTCAAATGTCACAAATTGTTTGTATTCGTCAAATAAAGTCTAAAGAATAAATATTATAAATAATCATCGATCTTTATTGTCCGCAATTGCGAACAAAATATAAAAACATCAATAAAAACAAACATAAGTTTAATAAATAAGTCAGTTATATATTATTCATTTAATTTATTTTTAATATAATTTTCAGACTTAGTAGTAAATAAGTGCAATTTAAAATGCAATAAATCAAACATTATATCATTAAAACATCTTTGAGTTGTGTATTATTGTAGAGTAGAATTGTTTTTGATTTATCACGATCATAACATTTATGTTGGATAGCAAAAAATCTTATGAGTATCTGCAGTGAATTTCATTTTTTTTCTACATTTATTCAGACAATAATCATCGTCATGGTGTATACAATATCACGATATACATTGATATATGAATTATTTATTTTATTTTTTAGATGAATTAATGATAAAGGTCATCGATGTTTCGTCGACGTATTCTAATTAAATAAAAAAAATCATTAGGTGTGTTATCGTTGGCCGAGTAACGGCCATTTTGAATCGAACGCATGGGGAGACTTTGCCCGGACAAAATGGCGACACTATTAATAATTATAACGCGTTGCAATATACATATTTGGCGAATCACTCAAAAACGAATGCAAATGAAACGATAACTCTGTTGCAAGTTATTATACGAATCGTTTATCGTGTGATCCGCCGATTGCATACCCATTATAAATAGGAAAAAAGCGAATTGTGACACAATATTTGGCCACAATGAATGACATAATTTGTCGTGGGTTTTAAGCGTAGAAGCAATTTTGCAAATCCTGTTGTTCTGGGATGTGGCTTGTAATAATTGACGAGAATGTTGACTCATGCTGAGTACCGTGAAACCGGTACCGTTCAACCATGTGAGCATTAGAACAATAACGCATTATGCATTTTACTCAGATATACGGATAACTTACTAAATTCGCGCTCTCAGGTGACGCAATAATTATATGTATATTGATCCTCGAAACTCGTTTCATTATTATTATTTAATTTATTTGTCTAACCTTGGAGATGCACTTTGCTCGGGGTGTCAACAATTTTATCTGCAAAATCTGGTTGGCGAAACCACTCGGCGTTATTTTTTTAATATTATTTCTGTTCAGAGATCACGCCCTCTGATGCGACGATGCATTCCCAAACGTTCAGCCAGTCGTTTGACCTGTTAAATGCGTTAAAAATAAAACTTTTAGCAATTCCTCAAACACGAGTGCGTCCGCGTGCCTGATTTAATTTTGCAACTATGTCAACATGACTATTTGCCTACGCTAGAAAGTGTGATCACAATTATGCCAGGCGTAAATAAATTGTGAAAACAATGAAAGGTCTTTCCAAATTTGGTACAAACGTGCAGATCCCGTTTGAATTGAGAAGTTTTATAGGCAAATTTTGGCGATAGAAAATAATTATCTAAATATTAATGCATTTGATTGAATCATGCCAATTAATGCATCATCTTAAATCTGCATGTCGATTCTTAGTATGCATTATACAACATATATTAGTAACAATTACGTCATAAATTAGCATTCAAATGTGAAAAATATTTCATTATTAGCCAGAATTCGATCAGAGGACATTTCCGATTCGTGTACGCTGAAAAATTTCACTTGATCACATAAAATACGCTATAGAAAGTCTTATAATGAACCTAAAAAGATGTCGACTTTTATACGGAAGTCTTCAATTTATAATATATAATTATTAAATAATTAAAATATTAAGATATATTGAAATAAAAAATCGTGCATAGTTGCAATCGATGCTTGAGGTCAGATTGTATCAAAGCTGCGACGAAGGAAGTATTTTTTAGATTAGTCCATCTAATATTTTTTTTATTTTATCAGACGATCAGACATATCAGACGCTGTTAGCTGTTTTTTTTAACAAAGCTACAACAATACCTGGAAATCTATTATCAAAATTTATGATCAAGCTCTAATAGTACACAAATTTTAATTTTAGTTTTTAAATCGGTTGATATAAATCTAGATTATCCGTAAAATTAATTAACCTATCTGTGCCTGTTTGGGACCACAATTAGTCTAAAATAAGCCTAGAGAATAAATATTATAAATAATCATTGACCTTTATTGTCCGCAATTGCGAAAAAATATAAAAACAACATTATTCGCCTCTGTAGCCAGGGGTGCGATGTTTTTTTCGCTCGCATCTGGTTGGATGTGCCGAATACGAGTGAAACGTACTAGATGACACGTGCCACGATAATTCAACGGTCGCAGTAGTCGGCAGCGTGCCCTCAGTGTGTGACGCTACATCGCCGATACTAGTGACACGTGCCGCGAGAATTTGGCATCATATTGCTTAGTAAAAAAATCATGAATAACTATTTTTATTTTTAGAATAATCCGTTATAAAAAAAATATTGGCAAATATTGATGAAGAATTCATCAGTATCTTGACTTGGAACGCTTGGGGTCTATTTTCCATTGTAAAGACCCCCTTAGTATGACGCGGTTGGCTTAGAGCCGTCGCGATGGATTGCTTAATGACGTTGAAGAATTATCTTAAAATCCGCATCTTCATAGTTCACAGTACCGTTACATTTAAAGCGTATCGGCAAATCAAATCAGAGCTTCGAACCGGAACTGAACCAAAAACCGAAAACCACCGTTATTTTTGTCGGAACGAAAGCCGGAGATGACCAAAAAAACATGTCGGTTTATTTCGATTAGGTACATGTTAAAACAAGTTAGTCTATATAATCCTAGTTTTTGTATCACAAAAACACTAATTTTTTTCACTACCGAACCGTTATATTTTTTTGTTATTTGAACCGTAATGCAAAAAATAATGTTTCGAAACCATGAATCAAATCAAATGGATTTTGAACACCATGGAAATATGAGGTTTACAAAGATAGGAGTAAAGAAATGTATACACTACTTTGATCAAATATTCGGGTAGGATGTTTTACTTTATCCTCTTCTATCCTATATTCGCGGGGTTACAGTAACCTCAAATAATTATCATCGTGATATGCAAATACATTACGCGGTACCTGCAAAACAAATTCACCCAATCCTCCTATAGCGCTGAAATATGGATCACATTGTAGAAACCCTCCCTATAAAAGACTACACAAAATTTGGAGTTCGATTTTTTATGAATGAAAACAATTTTCAATTCAAAAATTATAAATTACCTCTTCCTAATTTTATTGTATTTGTTTACGTGCTCATTTTGTTGTCAACCAAAGGGCATTAACTTTGATTTTAGTATTTATAAATGAGAGGGATAACTTCTTCTTTACATTAATTAAAAAATATTTTCAGCACTTCTCTTGCCTATGATTGTAGATCCGATCCGTATTGGAAGAGCCTAAATAACCAAAAAGGTAACAATCGCAAGCTTTACCAGAGGGTTAAGTCGACGCGTCTCTGCTAGAGCTTAAGAGATGGATGGAATAATATTAATAATAAAATATTTATTGTTATTATAACTCACATAAATTTAAAAAATCACTGTCTGCTCTAAATAATAAATCTAAATCTAAAGTTTAATTGCCGAATTTTAAACAATTTATTTTATAAGAACCTTTGGTAAATAAATCGTATTTATAATATATTCAAACTGGATAATCAAAGATTTATCAATGTCTGAATTAATACACACTCAACTCTATGTTTACAAGGCGCACTAAAAAAACGAATACCATATTGTTTGTTCTCACACTAATAATAAATATTCCTAAATTCCTGCATTCTTGCATCCCGGTGTTCATTGGCGTAAAAGGACACAATTTGATGTCACAATAATTCTATTACTTTTTTACGCGGTTTTTGGTGGAACGCATCTACCGTGTAAAAAAGATTTGAGTGTATTTTTTTACTTAAGACTAAGATTATTATGTTTTTTTCTAGAATACATTCATTCCTAGATTTAAGCGATAGATACGTTCAATGAAGAATTCAAGTTCCAAGAAAAAGACCGTGTAATAACATGTTATGGAAATATGAAAATCAATACCTCTAACAACGACCATAATTATTTTGAAAACGGATTTAATGTTGAGTTTTTCGAATCCTGGCAGTAAACATGTTGTAGATAATTTAAAATTTATCTACCGGTGAATTTAAAAACGATTTTTTACGTGGTTTTCTCAAAATACCTTAGTTTGTTTTATCGGTTCTTTTTCTAGTACAGCCAGTCGTCGACTTGCGCGATTTCGGATTTAAGCGATTTTTAAAAACGCAAACGCTACCAAAACAGTGCAGTGCATATTGCATGCTACACTTTCATTTATGAAGAAAAGAAAAGAGCTTAAAGACAATTAACACCGGACCTATACTTGAAGCAGTTCGCCCATAAATATATGTATGTAGTTTCTGTTATGTCCAATAATTATGTGCAATAAATAATATATTTTCTTTCATCTATTTAACTTTCTCCAATCCTTTGAAACTAAAACAATATTTTTGCCAAAAATGCTAAATTTTGTGCTTTCCTTGACTTACGCGAAAACCTTCGGAACCAATTAATCGCGTAATTCAAGGACTAACTGTACTTATATTATACTCACCTCGGAAAATGGTTTTTCTTCGCTCTTTATCTCCATCTGTGATTTTACAAGTTAAATTATATTTTTAATTATTATTCAATGTCAACATTTAAATTGAGATGTTTAGCAAACCGTATAATTATTATAAATCTTCATATCTTATTAAGTATAAAAAAATAATCCCATATAATCTGTTTATATCTCCATTATGAATGATATATATCTTATAGACTCATTGTGATTTTTCTTCTGTCTCTTGTAGTAATTTCCAATGCAAGGTCATATTTAATTATTCAATATATTTTAAAGCAATATCTATTTAATTCATTGTCTTCACTGCACCTAATTATCATAATTTCATAATCACTGTACCCAATATTCTGAACAAATATTATAATTAATTAATTAATCGACGATTGACAATAGCTATTAGATGACTTGCTAAACCCTGAAATAAATTTTATTCTCAAGGAAACGACAATTTAATATCGAACTGCATATATTGGCATTTAATTATTGCATTCTGTACAAATTAAATGGCATTTTCACTCATGGCAAAAATGTATAAACAAATTTAGAGGACATTTTTTTTCTCACACGTTTTTATAATATAATAACGAAGGTTGACGACCTATACAGTAAAAATATTCGCATTGATACAATTAGTTTTTTCAATGTATTTTTAACATTTCTATTGCGAATTCCAATGTCAATATGTTATAAGTGCTAACGAATAAATAAAAAAATATATTATTTATTCAGTAGAATTTCGTAGAAATTTAAATAATATTATATTATGTACGTAACTGTAAGTTATATAATCAATTCATATTTATGTGTTATTCCTAATTAATTACATGTCTTATATATTTTTTGTTTGAAATTATTTTTTAAATCATTTAAATAACAGTCATGCTTCACAGTAGTGGCCTTCAATTAGGCAAGATCTGAATTATTTCATATACAATTTTTTTCATATACATAGACAACAACAGCGATGGTAAAAGTGTGAAATAATATCATTTAATATCTAAGAAATTTAACCGTGACATCAAATTCTTTAGTGCATCACGATCTACACTCATTAAATCCGAATGTGTAAAAAAAGAAACTTTAACCACCAGAGAGATTGTGGTTTCATTCCTCTTGTACATTTCTAATTTCTTATGAGATCTGTTCTGATTAACATAAGAGTCAAAAAAAATATATGAGATAATTCTTATACAAATAAAACGTTGTCATTAAATTAAATATATGACTGATCATGAAATTTTATTCGAAATTAAATGATACATGATAATTATGTCCGTTAGAATTATCTAATTTTATTAAATGATACCAGTAGAATGCATTTTTTCATATTTAATGAATATTTCGAGTCGATAAGTCCTTGATCATTGAACTACAAGTTTATTCTCACATAAAAATTCATCATCATTAGGTCATAAAATCGTTTTATTTAATTTGTGGTCGAAGCGCGTGTCTATAAATTTATCGTTTTTGTGTCTGGCCGAAATGTTAATGATTCCAATGCCCGATTTAGATTTATAGATTCTGCAACGATTTGTAAAAATGCCTTTCACCCGTAAAGCCATTTATCGAGATGCGCCACAATTCGGATCGAGACCTCTGAGGACGAAAGATACAACCTGAGCCGTTTACCTTGACTCAACATTCCACGGTAGTTAAGAGCGACTTGCCGTTTTTAATTTATCATCTGCCCAAACCGAATGATCCAGATTAATCGTGATACTTTTCACTGTTTATTTTATTCAATGCAATAATAATATTAATCAGATGTTAAATAATAATATTTTCCACATTGTTTCCTTTATGTTTACGTTTCACACCATTAAGCATCACACTCACTTTTTTCGCATTAATTTTACAGAAACTCAGTTTAAATAATGATTACACTAATTAACAAGCAATTACATTAAAATGAAATATTACGTACGTTTGAATTTATTTGCCTTTCTAAGATGTTCCTGTTGATAGCGATTGTAATTTATGCATTTTAATTAAATTAATATACATAATTGTTCTCGGCCACTGCAATATTTTTTTGAAATATCACATTTCATATATGCAATGGATTCTCATTTAAATTTGGCGTGATGGATTTTTTTTCGGGTTAAAAAAAGAGACATTTAACTTTTCTACATCGGTTCATGTACAAAATACGAGATGTGATGTAATGAGATTGTGAAGCAACTAAATCGTAAATGTTTACCGATTGTGAATTTACCTTTATTGCATTTCATATTCTATATTCGATCTGCAGTCATCTTAAACCTTTTAATATACAAAATGTATAAGGTATAAATTATTCAAACATCATGTATTTTGGCCAGACGCTAGATGACTAGACCTTGATTGAAAACGCATCTATATACATCGAATCAAATGATAACACCAGAGAAGAAGTGGAGGAACCACCACTCTAACGTAAAATAATTAAAAATTAAAGAATAGATATAAGTAATGCAAAATTCTTTAAAAAAAAATTGCTAAAGAATAAATTTCGCCACGGATAGTGAAAGCAGCGAATGACTCAAATATGAAAATAAATTATAAATCATATATTAACACATATCATGTATTTTTGAGTATTAAAAGCAGATTTTTCATTAGAAAAATATTTTTTATTATACTGCCACATTATTGGAATTAATTTACTATATTTTTAAAAGGTATATATTATTTTCTATTACCAATAGTTCATTTACTAATGAAGACTATAATAAATTTCACACAATAATTTGCAAATATATATCGACAGTTCTATGTGTGCAAGAATACAGTCAATATTGCCAACATCAATCGATGTAATTATAATGACCAGCATTGCAATTTTTTTAATACTTAATGACCATTATTAAAGATCCTATAATCGTATTTTAACTAAATATATATGTATCCCTTGAATTATGCAGTAGATATGTTGTAGAAAATCACCGTGTTAATTGAGACTAATAAATATATGAAGAGAGGCCTCTCCTTATATATAATATTTATTAATTATGTAGATATAAATTAGTATCTCTCCGTATAGAAGACTATAAAATAGTTATCTTTCTTATTTATAAAATCATCATCACTGCCGATTGCATTTTATTTAGACGTTTTTTAATCGAGTCGTCCGAAGGGGGTCTATTTATAATGGAAAATAGACCCCAAGCAAACGAAATTAAATTATTCTAAAAATAAAAATAATTATTCATGATCCCAAGAAGACCCCAAGCATTTCAAGTCAAGATATTAATGAATTCTTGATCAATATCTTGACATTTTTATTAAAACGGATTATTCTAAGAATATAAACAGTTATTCAGGATATGCTTTATAATTCGGTCGATATTTTGTATTTATAAACTAATCAATATGACGCGCAGATGTCAATCGCATGGTTTCACTGGCATGTTGTACCAGATGCGAGCGAGAAAAACATCGTGCCCGTGGCGACAAGCGAATATTATTTCATTTATTTATTTTTTTCGCAATTGCAGACAATAAAGGTCAATGATTATTTATAATATTTATTCTTTAGACTTTTTTCGACAAATACAAAGAGTTTGTAACATGTAAGATTTATATTAAAAGAGTTATTCGAGCAAAATCAAAAATTTGAGGTTCCAACCGGACCCCATCGGCAAGGCTAGATAAACGGATTCGTCACGGCGGCTCGCAAACAACCTCTTTTATACAATGGAAAATAGACCCCAAGCATTTCAAGTCAAGATATTGATGAATTCTTTATCAATAGTTTGCCATTATTTTTATTACGGATTATTCCAAGAAAAGATAAGATAGTTATTCACGATTTTTTTATTAATCAATAAGATGCCATATTCTCGCGGCACGTGTCACTAGTATCGGCAATGTAGCGTCACGCTGCCGACTACTTCGAGCGTCGAATTATCGTGGCACGTGTCATCTAGTTTCACTCGCACTCGGCACATTCTATTAAAACAGATTATTCTAAGAATAAAAATAGTTATTCATGATATGCTTCATAATTTGGTCGAAAATTTTGATTTTTCTACTAATCAATATGACGCGTAAATGACAAGCACACTCGATGATTTCCCCTCCTAGAATTTTTGCGGCACGTGTCAACTTGTAGGTTTCACTCGCACTTGACACATCGTACCGGATGCGAACGAGACATAGGAAATACAAAAAGTTAGGATACAACTGTACGTAACACAATATGATAGCATTTTTTGATAAAAAACAGAAACCGTGTTATATCGAAAGTATGAGTGTGCTTTTTGTTAAAAGAAATTAATATTATATATGGTCGAACATTGCGCTGTTAAGGTACACTGAATAATTCAACGATTCGCATTTTGATTGATATTTTTTTGACAGTCATATATATTTATTCAATTCATCACCGGTGGCGTCTCGATGTTAACATCATTAGCGTAAATGAGAAACATTTAATACCATCAATATTTATAAGACCGTTTACGAATCTCATTATGAATATTTCACACTATTCATCTTTTTAGATTGAGTGTGACCAATTAGCATATTTTATTAGCATTTACATTATTTATCTATTTTTTTTATGCCACATCAAACTCTAATACAATTATTATGATGTATCAAAACAATTTGTTCGTTATGGAGAAGAAAAAAAAATCGTTTTCATACGTTTGTTTGTTATTACGGCGTGAAGAATCACGCAACAACACAAATGTTGCCAACTGCTTCATCGCCGCCGAACACGCGTTTAAACGGCAAGTGAAATATTGAACGTCAAAGTGCGCTTACACGTCGATCATGACGCTCACCCAGGACATGACTTTTAAATCATGATTGATATCGGACGCGATGTTTAAAAAAATGAGATATTAATTTTTGACGCACGAAAATGTCGAATATTTCGTGCGCGCGCCACGTTCATGGCCGATTATCCCTTATGAAATGGCGTTTGATATGAGAAGGGTGGCAGGCGTGGTTTTATCAGTAAGAGGCCGGGCGGGGTGGTGGGGGGGTCACATGTAACTCTCGGTATATAACGGCCATCGAGAACTCAGGAGGGACTGTTTAGTGGCCAACATGGCGCGATACGCCTGTATCGCCGCGTTAGCGCTCTGTCTTTTCATCACCGGTAAGTCCATAACCATCGATCGCGTCTCGCACTCCTCTGGGGTTGCATTGGTCGCCAACTCCGCGGCAAAGTAACCCCACGATATCGCAACCGAATTATAAAAAAACGGCCATACAAAAATCGTGTGTAATACAATATATAGATAAATTGAATCGACTATTCCGTTAGTGTTTTTTTTTATTATTATTTATTTTAAATATTTTTTGTTATTATCCCGCGTTTCAGTGGACCGCCATCTTATCGGGAAGTGTGACGAACGAGACGCGAAACCCGCACATTCTACGTATATACGTGTGCATATACATATATGTATATACACATGTAATGAATTCGAAATCGGGTTTTGTCGAGCTGATGACTTGGCATTTGAGCATGGAGGCATTAATGAATATCAACCGAGAGGCGTCTTAAACACTTTCACATTTCGTGTGTTTTGACGGCCATTTCCATTTTGTGACTAATATTCGTAATTTATCCGTTTTCGATGCGAATCGATCGCGATGGCTGAAATTTCTCCGCCGACGATGACCTCTGACCAGCGAATCGCAGCACTCTTTTTTTTATTCTTTTTCGTCGTCCAATCGATTTTTATTGATGATGTATTCGAGCGCCGAATATGTTTCAGGATGTGTTCATGGATATATTATTATTTACAACATAACAACTTTCACTGTTTGTGCCGGTTCTTATATTAAAACTTACACAACAAAACTTTTCATCCACCCTTCGTTTTTGTACATTATTATATCGTTTAACTATGCATTCGCTAAAAAAATCATACAGCACATTATGCGACGATTTATTTCATTAAGTGATGCTGCATTATGGCGACCTTGACCTACATCAACCGCATTCATATTGCACTCAAACAATTTACAAAAATTAATCATAGAAATTCAATAATATCACACTATTATTTAATAAATACGGAATTTAGGCCAAGGATATAAATATCGAAATTAATACAAATCCAATAATGATTATTTTATGACCATTCAATTGCGATGCTCATAATTTTATTAAACATAATCTTTAAATAAATACGATATCGGTCAAGGAATTATTATCTTATTATATTTATTTATGTGAACACAATGAATTATAGTCAGACATACATCCCTAGTCAGCGTCACATAGAAGCAGTGGCTTTAAAATAGGGCCTCTATTTTAATCAATTTTAATAAATTCATATTTTTCAATTTTCCATCGTTCCTCCTAATAATTCGGCGCCTGTGTGCGCCGCACAATTTGGCCATATGAACGGCGCGCCCCTGCATAGAAGGTTACTCCTTCGAGTATGTAATCCGATACATATTTTAATCGATTTATTGGAATATTTAACACCTTCCGCGTTCAATTAGAATCGATTATTGATACGATATCATATATAAACATTATACCATAACCGCTAGAGTTGCAAAAAAAATCGATTAATATTTCTTGTCGTCAGCTTCCGCGTTCTCACATAGAGCTGCTGCGTATCCACCGCAACAATAAACGCCCAAGAGAAACTTGTCACACTTTTTCCCTTAGAAACTGTGAGAACTACCGTAAATTGCCATTATTATGGCCAATCAGTAAATCATTCGCTGTTAATTGCGGGAATGTGGCACATTGCTAACATGTTATCAAGATGTTACATTTGCAAATTGAAACACACACGGCCCGTATTTATTCAATGCGAATTAATTGGCCGACACGGTGTTCTGCACACAGATATCTTCCGAATCACGCAAAAAAACGAACCATTGTCGCATGATGCGTGTAATTGTTGTTGCCGTTGTTGTGCAACGGCATCTCTCGATGATTGATCATGAGGTGCAAATTCCATTTTAACAGCGCTCATTGTCTTCGCGCATTGCTCAACGCCGATCTCAATTTTTTTAGCAAAAATAAATACGATCGATTAACGGCCGATTTAATTAGGCGGTTGTCGTAATCGTGATCCGTATTTATTATGTTTTCGCATGTCTGAAAACGCTGTGCGATAATCTCTGCACAAATGGCGTGATGATCGTGTCACAAAAATTATTTTCAAACGATTATCATTGTCAGCCGATGAATGATTCACGCAAGTGTTGCCAGGTCGTTGGTTGAGTAACCTTTTGCTCGATTGGATTTGCGCAATCGGATTGTTGCCATTACCAGACGCCAGTAAAATAACAAAGAGAATGCAAGATTGGTGTTGCCAGAACCGCGTGCTAAATTGCAGAGAGGACAATTCAATTGCATGTCTATGAAAAATTTAAGATTTAACCATTTTTTTTTGTTGTCTTTCAATGCAGCAGGTGAAGCAGCGCTATCGCCAAAGCGATGGAGGCGGCAAGCCGACGAGTCAACAACCAAAAAAGAAGAAAGCTTCGAAGCTGAATTGTGCAAAGACAAAGACGCCGGCGAATGGTTCCGATTGGTTGCTGGAGAAGGTGATAACTGCAGAGATGTCATCCAGTGCACATCTTCAGTACGTATACAATATAAAAAAATATGTAACGATTTATTTTAGATATATTACGACAACAAGGTTATCGGCTATGTAATTACCATGGCAATGCTACTGTCGAACATTTACTTTAAATCAATTTACAACAGCTTAATTAGAATGCAATTAAATTCCGTGTCATTCCGCAAAGCATTCTGGACGCATTAGACATAATTTTGTATTAGGACATATCCTTGATGGAGCCATTATTGGAATCATGTGACTCATCTGACATTTCTTCATCGACCCGTCTGCATATTAGCCATTATTGCAATTATTGCTCTTGCACACAATGCCGTTATTACAACTCGTCGTGATGATGAAGTAGTGGCTTCCTGATAAATAGTACATATAGCAGATTTCACTTGTCTTCAGATGCCGATGACCTTGTTTGACCAGTTTTCTTTCCTGCTTCTAAAAACTTGTCGTATTTAATCCGCGTGGAATGAAAAAAATATATTGTTTTCAGGGTTTGCAAGCCATCAGATGTCCGGCAGGTCTGTACTTCGACATCGAGAAGCAGACGTGCGATTGGAAAGACGCCGTGAAGAATTGCAAGATGAAGAACAAGGAGCGCAAGGTGAAGCCTCTGCTCTTCACCGACGAGCCTCTCTGCCAAGACGGCTACCTGGCCTGCGGAGACAGTGCTTGTATTGAACGCGGACTCTTCTGCAACGGCGAGAAGGACTGCACCGACGGCTCAGACGAAAACTCTTGCGGTGAGCGGAATCTGCATTTCTTATCAAATCTGCAAAACATATCGTAATCCGCGATTGCTTTACGGCATTTTATAAGAGGACAAACCGGTTACGGATGTAAAGTTTTATTTTTTCCAGTTATAATTAGAAACGCAAACCAGTGGATTGCTTCACTGATGCATATGACATTTTTGCTGATTATCATAGACACAACCGTTTATATTAGCAATAAATTAAATGACATATTAAATGTTTCACAATGCCCATTTTGTTCCAAAATGTCAGCATGTAACGCTTTTCTCTGCATATTTAAAAATGCTTGAATGCGAACTTGCCCTATCTAGAGATTTTCTAACCGGATCTCATTGTGTAAATATATAACTAAATGACCGTCACCTCGTTGTATTTATAATATTAAACATATCGCGTTCGCATATGACATTTATAATATTTTCAATCATTATCAAGGACGTGTCATGAAAATTTGTATTAATTAAATAACAGCCAACGCTTACTTACCGCCGAGGACTTCAAAAAAAGGCTTCAATTATTCAATACGTCACGTAATGTGCGTGTCAACCGGTTCCAAGCTCTTAATTCAAACATTTTAGTACATACGATATGTGAACTAACACACATCCATTTTTTCCTGTTGGATTCCAAGAACGATTTTTCATTTGTTGCCAAACGTGATCGGAATTCGTATGAAAGTTGATACATGCATAGTACATACAGCCTATTCACATTCCACAACGAGCTAAATATAAATGCACCCATACACCAAACCGACGTACATGTCGTTGAAATTTTCAAAAATATCCATTACGCAACTATGATACTCTATGTCAACGGTCAAGAAAGTGATGTTTCATTGAATACAATTACACATTTTCTCATGCTAATCATCTCGCGTATAAAAGCACAGAATCATCGCGTTATTACACGTTGAGTAATCGCATATTAATCACGAGCTTATGCCCAGATAAGTGCTTATGTATTTAAATCAAGTACATATCATGCATTATGCTTCACATTTAAATATGCGCGATTTGTAATCGGACAAAAATTATAATAAAAGTTTGAGGACACTGCCGGTATTACATAAAGCCATTTTATCCGGGCTGAATAATGCATAAATCGGCGATCTATCGACGTCGAAAATTTCAGACAATTGCGTCCGCAGATCGCAGTACCGCAGTCACGGAATTAATTATCAGGTCCAACTTTCAAAAACGATGCAAACATACTTTCTATCCATCCGTATATCTCACTTACCGGCGAGATTATCGCGAAAATTTCGTGTTTATGCACGCCTCACGTTCGATTTGTCTTTACATACTCAATTATACAAACGATGTGATGAAAACGACCTTGACCCATTTCATGTAAAAGTTGACAATATGCAGCACACAACACTTTCAGCGCAAGTAGCTCTCCGACGAGGCTATCCACTTGTTCATTCAAATTAATCGACGCCGAATTATACAATCCCGATTAAATGTCAAACGATATCCATTGCAGTTATGTGTAGAATCGATAGATTCGATAAATCGTTTTTCTGCATTAAAAATGCGTTACGACAGCGTCTGCGCGTCCGTGTATTTCCGTGTGTTATATCCGGGTTGGCCTTGTTAGCATTCTCCTCATGCAGATCGGTCCGTCTGCCCATGTGTTTCATTGGACGCCATCTTCATCTGCAGCTGTTGTCAGCGAAAGTGTCCACTCTCACTGGCGAGTGGAGCCGGTCGTTTACCATAAATTATGTTTCAAGGTCTACCGGTACATTTATTATATTTTTATTGAGCGTTTCCACTCCGAAGATGCTTCTGGAACGTGTGTATTTTATTTATGGGTGTTGAACTGCATTGCAGATATCGACAACGATCCGAACCGCGCTCCGCCATGCGATCCGGCCGTGTGCGTGCTTCCCGATTGCTTCTGCTCGGAGGATGGAACCACCGCCCCCGGAGATCTTCCGCCCAGAGACGTGCCGCAGATGATCACCATCACCTTCGACGACGCCATCAACAACAACAACATTGAACTCTACAAAGAGATGTTCAACGGAAAGAGGAAGAATCCCAACGGATGCGATATCAAAGCGACGTTCTTCGTTTCGCACAAGTACTCCAACTATTCGGCCGTGTCAGAGACTCATCGCAAGGGTCACGAGATCGCCGTCCATTCAATCACGTGCGTATCTTCATGTTTTATCATTTTTATTTTTTAGATGGGATTACTAATTTTTGCGATGTTTTCAGACACAATGATGATGAACGATTCTGGAGCAATGCGACCGTCGACGATTGGGCTAAAGAGATGGCCGGTATGCGAATCATTACCGAAAAGTATGCCAATCTAACAGACAACAGCGTGGTAGGCGTACGTGCCCCATACTTGCGCGTAGGCGGCAACAATCAGTTTACCATGATGGAAGAACAAGCTTTCCTTTACGATTCAACTATCACGGCGCCGCTCTCCAATCCGCCGCTGTGGCCTTACACCATGTATTTCCGCATGCCCCACCGTTGTCACGGAAATCTCCAGAGCTGTCCGACCAGAAGTCACGCCGTCTGGGAAATGGTCATGAACGAGCTCGACCGCAGGGAAGACCCCAACAACGACGAATACCTTCCGGGATGCGCAATGGTCGACTCCTGCTCCAACATCCTCTCCGGCGATCAGTTCTACAACTTCCTGAACCACAACTTCGATAGGCATTACGAGCAGAACAGAGCGCCACTCGGTCTCTACTTCCACGCCGCTTGGCTCAAGAACAATCCCGAATACTTGGACGCGTTCCTCTACTGGATCGACGAAATCTTGGCCAACCACAACGACGTGTACTTCGTGACCATGACGCAAGTCATCCAGTGGATCCAGAACCCGAGGACGATCGCCGAATCGAAGAGCTTCGACCCATGGAGGGAAAAGTGCTCGGTCGAAGGCATTCCCGGATGCTGGGTGCCCCACACCTGCAAGTTGACCACCAAGGAGGTCCCCGGGGAGACGATCAATCTGCAGACATGCGTGCGCTGTCCCAACAACTACCCATGGCTGAACGATCCCACGGGAGATGGCCACTACTAAGTTAAGTTCCTGCGGCGCGGGGGCCACGTTCAGATCGAGCTGAATCCACCCCAAACATATTTATATTGTGTAATGGGTTACAATCCCATCTATAGTATAAGTACACTTGTAATATAGAAACCACATGATAGTAGGCCTATTCATTATATGTGATTTTTTATTTCTCTGTTTCATATAAAAAGAAAAAATATTTAAAAAAAACCCCATTGTCGTTTTTATATTATCGAACTGATTATTGAAAATAATAATAAAATTATTTATTTTAACACTCATTCTTTTCTTCAAAATTCAATCGATCGCTGGTCACATGGGATGCGTTTTCGTGAAAGTGTTCAGATCTACCGAGGAGGGTATCATGTAAGCCGATGGTCCGTCGTGCCACTGTTCGTCTCGATTTCAACAAACGGCCAATTTTATTGCCGTAAGGTCAGACGTAACTTTCGAGCGTCGCGTTGGCGCAACGATGATGACAGAGGGCGTCGTCTGCGATTCACCTTTAGTGGATCCTGTTCCTTGACAATATACTCCTCGAGCCATTTGTCCCCATTTCATAATCGCCGGGCCAGAATCGACGCAACCGTTTTGCATAAAGCCTTATGTAATTTTTTTTGTTGCAAATGTAAAAAAAATAACGGCCTCAAATATCATGTGCCGTTACTCGATAATTGAGTGACGCAACAAACAGCTAACCGCGCTTATAACGTCAATTAACAGTCGCTTTGTAAATAAATTCCTTTAATTTTCAATTCGCAATTAGATGGAACAATCGAACACTGCAGAATATTGCATAGACAACATTTCTTTCGAGCGCGCCATCATCGACTCGCAAAGCAACCGGGTGGGGTGGGGGTGTGTGCGAATACATTGTGCATCGTTGCACAACTCGGCGAGATGTGATAACGTTATAAATGTGCAAAATGTGATAAATGGCGAAATGTTATATTTATATTACAAATTTTCAGTAAAGCGGTGTGTAACATTAATAAGTGGGAACTCGTTAGACATGATATCCGAGGCGTTGCATAATTTGGAATGATAAATATTACAATTGTTAAATTCGTGTGTTCATAAGAAATTTTTATCATAAATTCAATGAATCATGAAAACTTTCACTTGTTTGCTATTGAAATTATATAAATTGATTTATGTCTGTTTATAATATGTCGACTGATTATTATTATAAATATATATATTAAATATTTCCATGACGCTTTTTTTTATTTTCATTGTCCGACTCTCTATCGCCAGATATCCCCCGTGCCTTGACGAAAAGTGATAATTCTATCACCTATCAAATACGCAAATTAACTTGGATGTAAATATTTTCTCTGTCCTCCTTTTTTCTGGTTTGACTTTTATTTTCAACATCCCAAAAGTGGAGCATAAATAAAATTATAAAACTAGTTTGTAAATAGACGCGTGATTGATCTTCTATGTACTTACATACATATGCCGTTCATTATACATTCAGAAATCAATTTCAAGGATCTTATACATTTTTATATCGAAGGCCTTCGCGGATGCTTGGAATATATAGAACTTTTTATTGGCATAATCTGTTTAGCATTAAAAAACAATTGTACGGACGTGATCGATAAGAAAGACCAGAGTGCCAAAGGTGGCTATCGAAATAGCAGCCTTGACATTTATCTTGGATCATCAGATACCGTGGTATCGCAAAGGGAAAGGTCTTCTTGCGTGACTGTTTAGCACAATTTGTCAGCGATCGTCAACATGTATATATTCATTTAATAAATACCACTATATATGACATTCCAAAAAGAGATTGATATCAATTTACAAGTAATTCCTTTAGCATTGAATATGATAATAGAAGAATAATTATCATTAATTTATAAACTAGATTTAAAGCTTGAATAAATTATTATTGCCTTGATCAGACTTGCTGTTTAAAATTATTCACCATAAAAGTGTTTACAAGCAGTATATCCCTTGTAATGTGACTTTAATTTCCTCCTCATTACATTCTGAAACAGCATGTTTTATACTTCACTCACAGACATAGGAGATCTTTATGGTCTACAGACGGCTATACTTTAGTTCAGAGATGAAAAAGTTGAAGTACGGAATAGAATCTTTAGCATTTTTCAGTAGCACTACATTTAAAACATCGCTTTTTCTCTGCCATAACGTCCAAGTCTTGCAAACATATTGTTTTTTTAAGAGAATATAACCATTTTTGCAGTGAACTCCAAGTCTCCTCTTCCACTGTGACTCTTGTCTGATCTTTCATATTTAGCTGCGACTATTTAGTTTCTAGTTTTACTATAATTCAGAGTTAGTTTTGATAGGAAACACTTTTTTTCTAAACTAGCCGCGCTGATGTGATCAATTTGGGACTCCAAGTTTTAATTTTATCTCGAATAACTCTTTAAATATAAATAAAAACTATTTGCATTTGTCTAAAAAAGCCTAAAGAATAAATAATAATTGAACTTTATTGTCCTCAATTGCGAAAAAAATAAAAACAACGATATTCGCTTCTATTGCCACGAGCGCGATGTTATTCGCTCGCATCCGGTACGATGTGCCAAGTGCGAGTGAGACGTACTAGTGACACGTGCCGCGAGAATTATTGAATCGGCAGCGTGTCCTCATTTTGAGGCGGGACATCGTCGAATGTGTATATCATTATTGATTAGTAGAAAAATCCAAATTATGAAGGATATGAGTAATTATTTTTGATAGAATAATCCTTTTTTTTAATTGCCAAGATATTGCTGAAGAATTCATCAATATCTTGACTTGAAATGCTTGAGATCTATTTTTCATTATAAATAGACTTTGGACGACACGGTTGTTTTCGAGCCGCTGAAACGGATCAGTTAACGTGACAAGCTTGCCATCTTTACAACCTTACATCTCATTGGATAATAAACAGTCTAATTATAGTTTTATTTAGCTGAATCTTGAAGTTGCTGAAAAGTTTATTCCGAGCCATCATCCTTTAATTTACAAGAAACTCCCTTGCCATTAAACTGTTTTCCATTTATTATTACCTTAACGTAGAGCTGACTATTAAATTCATTATTAAAAAATAATATAACTATGAATGCAATTTTGTGCATTGAAACATTGCACGGTTAGCAAGTTGATACTCTTCTACTCTACGTGCTTTGTATACTAATAGATACACCATTATAGCATCATTATTTCCCTGTACAAGAAAGTAGTATTCTTTTAAATTGATCACTGCTACGGGTTCTTCGGACAGGATGTCCTTCGTCTTAAGAGTCTTAGAAAATATGTTTCGAATGCATTATCATTAATCGAAGTAGGTGAGTTTTAGCCTCAATTATTTATATACGATCTCGATCCAAGATCATCTACTTTTGACACATCTCAAAGGCCTCTATAGTTTACATGCAAGTATTATTAAGCAAAACTATTGATATTTTTTCGATGAAGTTGGTAGTTTTATCTGTATCTACACCCTAACCTACCATAATCATTGATAAAAAAAGCTCTTACCACTTTCTAATTATCCCGTTGATTTTTCAACGGGTATATACCCTAGCACATACATATACACATACATGTGAAGACGTAAAAAAATCTTATATTGTTCGGAGAGAAAGGTGTTTGGTGAGTGTGTTCTGCCGAATCGGAGATCCAACGCCATTTATTTCAGCAGATATTGAAAAATTGAAATGGCCATTGAAGAATCGGGTGGAATGTTTCGATACTGCGGTGCAGTCAGTCGTGTTACACCATAGGTAACATTACCTGGGTAAACCTGAATAATGCGTAATGATACAGTCGGTACACGGTCGGTCGGTACACGTAGAGACAGTAGCCCGGGGCCACATTTTGGTCATAGCACACTTGCATTGCTTTCACTGCCGTTACTCTCACCAGCCGACCACCACCACTCTGTCACCTCCTCACCTCTTGGCCACAAATCACGTGTCGTGTCCATAGATCAATGCGGACAAACATTTCACTGAAATCGCTATTTTTTTATCGAATAACAATTTAATTTTTGGTATAAACCTATTATTAAGACGAGTTTTTTTGTTAACAAAAGAGCTAAGGTCATGGCCACGCATGACAATGTCATCGTTTGAATTAGATGGTACTTGAACGATACACGGGTTCCATATAAGAATACGACCTTCGAAATTTTCATCTTGTGATGAATTATCACTTAAATTACAAGGCCATAAAGACTACAATTAACATTGTAAATTGAGATCATATATTTAAGCGCCTTAAAATGAATTTCGTAATATTGCCGGTGATCAATGTAACGTCGTAGAGAAAATTATTCATTCTAACTGGCATTAAAGAATTATCACATCGGGTTGCTGACGATGGGCTGATGCACGATCCAAGGTAAATGGAGCGGTGGCACGGTCTCATTTAAGGAAATGGGCTCTATGTTGTAAATTTACATGCAAAATCAATGCATCTGGAATTAATAACGAAGGCCACTGGGTGTTTAGAAAGTTACAGACCTTACGATGCCAAATCAACCATATACGCGTATATTTTTGCACTGACGCTTCCTCTTCCTCCATCTTAAACTAAATAATGCATCAATTAAATTGCATATACATCATAATTAAAATATTATCATCATTACGACGTATATAATTTAAATGTCGAAATTTATAATTCGTCGAATAAAAAAAAATGTAGGATACACATGTGCATACAGGTTGTAATGATAATTTGCAGAGTTTGACCTTCGAGAAATGCCTCGCCTGTAAACCTTGGAAGAACAACATCGGGTGAAAAAACTCTCCGCGGAAAAAAATTGCACACACGTTTGTTGTTTTAATTCTTGCAGATTGTCGGCCGTTGTGTCGTCGTGCGCAATTAGTATTTGCAACTTGTGATGGTGGCACTTCTTGTGCAGCTATAATAAAATGCCATGGGGATATTAATGACAGTGAATGACTTGTTTACAGAATCGGGTATAAATTATATCCCTTTTTCCGCTCCTAACAGGGCCTCATTCATAATTCATTAAATCATATGCATGAACCTGTTTTGATTTATATAAATCAAAATCGATTCAGCAAGGTTGAATATTTAAATATTGAGTTGCTAGGAAAATAATTACCGTTTTCGTTATTTAATTGTTTTTAATGGAAGTGTAATTAATTGCGCTTTTTGCTCTATGTGTTTCAGCATTATCTTTGGTTTTATTGTTAATTGTTTTTCAAATTTAGACTATGCTATTGAAACTGAGCAAACACGAACAATTTTTTGTATGAACACAATGTGGATCGCTGCTTTTCTATATTTCTTTATCTCATGATGCATTAGAATCTATTTCTATAGCTTAAATTGAACTGTGATGATAAAAATAATTCAGTATACTCTTGATTATCTGGACTAATGACGAGGAAGGATCGCATTGATAATCTAAAAAAAATACAATTATTAATTCGTTTTAAATTACGATAATCTATGATTTTCTTACATCAGTTCGAAATTTCCCAAGAACTATTATATCCTTGTGCGTCAATAGTGTCAACAAAAGTCACTCAATACCGTGTTGTTACTGATACGATTGATATATTAGGGGGACCCAGAATTAATGTCGTATTTTATCAATGAAACTCAATATCAAATTTTCATCTGTTTATTAAAATATATTTATACAAAGAAATTTATATAATTATCTCCGAGTTTTATTCATATATTTATTGAATTAATCCCTTTTAGATAAAATTCTCATGGTTTTCAAGTCCCAATTCTAACTTTTTCGAAGTTTTAATTTTTTTGTCCTTCATAGTCATCTGAAATTTGCCATTAGCTCACATATTTCAAGCATTTCACTTGTCTCGGGGACGGTAGAATCTTAAATAAATCTTAAAAAATGTTTTTTCAATAAATGGGAAAACGAGTTTGAGATTTATGTTAACCTAGCTGTGGGTTATATTTGAGACCCCAAGTTTTTTATTTTTTTTTTGATAACTATTTTAATATTAAACCCACAACACAACAAAAAGAAGGAATAAATATTATTTAATAATTATTGACCTTTATTTTCCGCAATTGCGAAAAAAATAAAAACAATAATATTCGTTGCTGTTGCTATGGGCTCAATGTGTTTTCTCGCTCGCATCCATGCGCCAAGTGCGAGTAAAACATACTAGTGACACGTGCCGCGAGAACTCGGCAATTAGTAGACCGCGGCGTATCCTCAGAGTGCGTCGGGACATCGCCGTTTGTGCGTGTCGTTCAAAATCTAAGATATCAATTAAATTATAAAGCATATAATAAATAACTATTTTTATTCTTATTTTTATGAAGAATTCATCAAAATCTTGACTTGAAATGTTTGAGGTATATCCATCCATGCCCCTTTCTGGCTCTAATAATGAATAGAAAGATTTCTTAATTCTATTTTTTAAATGATTTTTTGTATTTTGGCTTTTCAAATCACCAAGTTCATTTTATGAAATATAATTTTGTTCCCGTAACACATCACTGCAATGCGTTTACCGCAAATCGGATAATCTACACACGGATAATCGGGAGTTTACTGTATTTAACGTGTAATTCTCTCTCAAAAGATTACCAAAATAACATATTTATTATTAAATATGTTAATTGCAATTCTCTGTTTTTTTTTAATTTCTTTATTATTTATATACAATTTTTGTCGTATATTTTTTTAAACCCTTTCCACTCTCTCAATTTTAGTCGAATCCTAGAATTATTGTCGTTATATATTTTTTTACAAATTGAGAAAATGAATATGAAGCATCTATAGAGTTTGATCTGATATACGATTCAAAAAAAGACTTTATTTTTTCTATATATAAAAAAACTACAAGAGTTTAAGTTATTTGCTAAAAAATTAATCTCTTGGGCCAATACGTCTGGCCCACAGAGTGAAAAAAGTTAAAATAATAAATTTTTAATCCAATCCAAAGATTATCTCATCTTATCTCAAGACCTAATATTTTTCAAAATATAAAAATATTCTTAAAATTTTTTTCAACGTTTTTTCATATTGCGTTTTTTACTATTTAATTTATTTTTACTTAATCATACTCCTCCGAACAAGTATGCTTTTTATCTTCATTACTCCAAATTTACATCGAAAGGAAACAATGGCTGTTTTTGTATTCCAATCGAAAAGCATTACAGCTGGAAATTGTCGAAGAAAATAACATCTTCGTCTCCAATCCGTCCGAAATGATCACTTATTTGAATCGTGTTACAAAACATTGCTTAACCCACCATACTCGACAGACATATCACTTGTTTAAGCATTTCAACAATTTCTTAAACAGCAAGGACTTCAACTACACATCTGCTACTAAAAATACGCTGAATTTTTATCATCTTAAAATTTCAACAGAATAAATAAACTGTAATTATTTAGGAGTGATTTCGATCGAACATTTAAAAATCGAATCGCCCAAAACATATTGATTATAAATCCTAACTTATGCGGTGTATAAGCAGATGTCACACCAGCGTGACGATAGCTGTCATTTTGTTTAAGTAAAAAAATAAAACAGTTATATTATTATGAATACAATTATTTATTTCATTTAAAAAAATAATGATAGTTTCTATCTCGACGTTTGTTTCAACTAAGTTGGAAATATTGTTATATTATTGATTTTTCAGACTAGACGTCTTAGTGTATCTGCATCTTTCAAAAATATTTTTCAGCCGTTACATATCCTAGCAGCTAATAAAATAATGCTGCAATTATTTTCTAATCAACATTATAGTTTATTTTGTATTAGAAATGATTTTTTCATGATCTGAGTTAGCTTTTTTTATATTATTTAAATTAAATTTTAAAAATTCTTTCCATTACAGTTGACCTTAACCATACATCAATATCATGTGTCATTTTTTTCCCAATTATAAATGAAAGTTGCGACAAAACTCTATTACAATTCCAAACCGGCAGACATTGAACCTATCACTGTCACCTTCGTTGGCATGCACTCGTTGTGCTGGGTCATTCTGAAATAACGCAATGATGATACTGCATCTTGGCGTGGAGAAAATCGAGCGCCAACGCTGCACTTCGACACTTTCACATTCTGAGGAAGGATTTTCATCTTCGCTGCGATGTTCAATTAGACGACAATTGTCAATTATGCAGACACCGGCTCATATTCGCCATGGAATGTCAATACCTGTTTTGATATGACAAAAATATATCAAGGTTCACCGGTTGCTCCAACGAGATCCTTACGGCTCACCATCAACCATTCACCATTTCAGGGCTATACACTCATTGAAACATTTATGACTTTTTTCTGATCCTCCTAATTTATACACACTGATCCTAAATAGGCAATGAATATTTTTTTCCTCACGACTCAATGACTAACTCTAATCGTATTCCAATTCTCTTTGTACTCTTGTTACTACGTTTGCCAAATGAAGCGTACAATTAAAATAATCGCTCTTTTAGACTTCCGCGTGTTTTTCTCGGTATAAAGATCACTGGAAAATAAATAATTATTTTATTATAACAACCTTGGAGTTTACCAAATTAATAACAAAAATCATTATTCTGTAATAAACACTTGTTTACACTATTATTGTCACTTACATATTGTGACTAATGTTCATCATATTTAATTATTATTAATATGTTTCATATAAATATTATTGTTAAAAATTAGTAAAATTTTCGAACGTATTCCTTGGAAGTATCCTTGGTTTTTATTTGGCCTTGCGTCTACCAGGAAATTTTGTAGCCTCAATAAAATATGATTCCATCTAATTCTCGGTATATTTATTAGCATAATCCGTACCCATTTTCGCAATATAATAAATAACAATTAATAATGCAATAAATGTGCTTAATTGAGTAAACCGTGTCATATATATTTTTTTTTAAATACCAATGAGAATTTATGGTATTTTTTTAAAAGAAAAAACTGCAATTCTACGTGATGCAACAGTCTCAATGTGGACTTCCATTTCTGGAAAAGTTTCTTTTTGTCAGCATCCATAGGTGTTGCAAAATTGCCAGTGATTCTGAATCATCGTCTCTCCACACTCGGTGACCCACATTGCGACTTCTTAAAATTTCTTGCGTATATAAAAAGCATCCATCATAGCTAATATGCATGTTCAATGCAGAAAAAAATAAACAATTCGCAAAAATAAATGTTGTTTGTTGAATAAAAAAAAACAACATGACTACATATAGGTTGAATTATTCATCACGTACAGCATCACTCAACAACCGTAACAACAATATACTTTTTGCAGTATCACGTATTAGATTGTTTATTAGAGATATCTCATTAAAAAAAAAACATCATCCTGTAGCTGTGAATGCCATAACATTTTTAATGTAAAACGGTAACGGAAAAATAAAATTTTGAATACATCAATGCAACTATTGATACAGTAACTAGTTTTTTTTCATAATATTTATTTACGATGTTGTTTGAATATTTTGACAATGTTTTTTTTGACATTTTCTATTGATTATATAAATAGGGAAAAAATGGCATAAATTCCTATAATACACAAACAAGAAACACTTATATAATAAATGAACCGTGACATTTCTATCCAGTTTAGTGTTTCGTCACACATAATATCTTATTATTGCATTTGCAAACGATAGAATTAATGATAATTAATTTGTAAAATATTTATTTAAACACACCCAATTCTATTTTTATGCCATTTCTCGTCTATGAGACTTTTTAGAAGGCACTCTTGGAATTTGATAATTTGTATGCTTCCATTTATTTAAAAAATATATTAAAAATTAACCATCTTTACAGATATTTATAGTATTTCGACATCATTAATATGATAACCAATAACTAAGCCACTAGCGCCCCGACAATGACCGACGCCTGTGTGCAGAACTTCAATTAACATCGATATACATCTGATCTACCAATTGTACTTCTGATGTGCTAGAAAAGACGAACTACAGTTACGTATATTGTTATATATTATTTAATGTCGACTTTAATAATTGTAATGTTAATAAATTATTATTTTGTATTTTATTTTTTTCCCCCTTGGCTCATGTGTGCGCTCAGTTATTCGGCGCATGTGTGCGCCGCACAATCTGGCCATATGGACGGCGCGCCCCTGATCTAAACATTAATGTGCTATAATAATGGAATTTAACTCCTTATCTAACGTTTTCCAATCCAAGTATAATATTTTTCGATACAAATAAACGATATTTAGATGAAAAATATAAATAAAAAAACAAAAAATATCTAAAATTTGACAGAAAGATAGGAAAAAAATATATCTCATGTGAGGAATTACAGTAAATCCTTTTATAGCGTCAAGATAGGGACCGCGCTATAGTAACCTGCCCTATAGAAGACTATGCATCCATACAAAATTTGAGGTTAGGTCTTTTTTACATGTACTTTATCATCTTGTTATATTTTGTTGTCAATCAAAGAGCATTGACCTTAATTTCTCACGGCAATTTATAACATATTCACGAAATATGTACTTAGAGAGTCTTATAGAAAACGGCGATCGAGAAGGAAGCACTATAGAAGGGACTGGCGCACATGCCGCACTATAGCAGCAAACGTTATAGGAAGGTTGAGTATACTTCATCGATTAAATTATTATTTTTATTTTATTTATTATTCTTATAACGGGTTTTTGCGACCTGGAGGATAGAACGAAGTCTTCGTCGATCCTGCGCTTCTTCTTTCCACTTCCCAAACACCAGCAGAGACGTGCCCAACTCCGCCCTTACGCCAGGATTGTAATGGATGTCCTCCAGATTAACTAGGCTCTTCAATACGGATTAGGTCGCCATCCGTACGCCCGGAAGCTGAGCTGTCAGCGCGCATTGACAATAATAATCGGACGTGGCTAAGGCCGATTCGTATTTAATTTACCGTCTGATCGGATCCTACAGGCACCTCCGGTAGTACATCCGTTACCGAATCAACACGAATAGCGGCCTGGACTCCTTATAGTTCCCGAGCATCTACGATAATGCCAACTGCGATAGCGACCACGTCCGATACGGACATGCGACAACACTTATAAAATTATAAAATACATTTTATAGGTGTTAGAAAAGCGTACAACATAAAATAAATACATAAGCTATTTTTTCATTACATCATGATTTGCTTATTAATGATTTCTTAGAATAAAATGAATTTTACACAATGCCCAAGTGGTTTACAGGATTTATTTTTTATTTATTTAAACATTTTTGAGAGAAACTTACAGCATAACATAAAATAACAGATAGATAATTAACAATAGGCCAATTATAAGTTACAAAAAGCATAAAATAACAGATTAAGTTAAGAAAACATGAAAATCAGAAGATATGAAAGAAGAGAAGAGAAAAAAAATACAATACATAGAGATATCTCAATGACACATTTATTTGCGATGAAAGAAAGACATCGCAAGATACTTCATAATATTAATTTTTTGTTATCATTAAATAGATACATATCCTCATTCAAGGTTTGACACTCTGATGACATATGAGTCCTGACGATAGTGAACATAAGGAACATGCAGAAGGGGCCATTTACGTCGGGACTCTAAAGGGGCAGTCAATGCTGATCCTACTCGACTAGATACTAGATGATGAAGATTAAATGAAAGCAGCAAAAAAGGAAATATATTTTTTTCAGACGTCCTAAATTTCGATCGTATTAGAAAATACATTCGATTGATAATAATAATTAGCTAGATTAAAGATCAAACAATTCAATGCTGTATTAAAATTTTAATGATATTCATGAAGTTCTTTAAAAATGTCGAAAGAATTTCACAACTGATAGTGAAAGCTGCGAATGACTTAAATATGAAAATAAATTTTATTTTATATGTATATGAATTTTTGTGCGAATTTATGCAATTTTATTTAGATCTTTCGGAACTAACACACTAATCTACTGCTTAAATAAAGTGTATTGAGCATTGAAATATCCTGAATATAATTTGATTATTCGTCGGACATCCGAAAATACTGTATTTATCATAGGTTTGTATAGAAAACGTATGGAAAATTTTATGAATGAAAGTCGTTTCTTGGCCATACCTGTTTATTTAAATTTATAATGTGGAACAAATAAGCCTTTAGGATTGATTGCCATTTCAAATAATTTTAACTTAACTTATCAGTGGAAAGTGATGGTTAATATTTCAAATATTTAAATTTTTATGAAGAGCACGGTTCTCATTCAAATGAGACTATATATTGATTGTCATCGAGCTTTCAAACCGAGTATTTTTTTCTCTCTAAATCCGACACATTTACTCTGGACTCAAATTACATGCACACAGACGCAATTGTAAAGAATATTGAACAAATTCATCTGCATTCGTCAGAGTACCCCATGTATTTTAGAATGTACACGGTAATATATTCTGGTCGTGAGCTACTGGACTTGAATATTTCCATGCGCCGCGATTGATTTATTGACGAATCTATCGTGGACAGACTTGTTAAATTGAGAAAAATCTCCGGCTCTTGATTAATCGCTATTGCATTTCGTTATAAAGTTCAAGAAAACTGCCATTATAACGTAACGCGGCAAGGCTAGCCGGTACCAGAATTTCGTTATTTTCGTCATTGTTGCCAACTGCAGAGTGCAGCGGATGACCTCTGGCCGAATGTCGGACGTTGGCCGGCCGGTCCATCGGCGACATCGCATGCCTGAGGATGAACTCTGCAAATATCCAATTCAATTGTGTGGAAAAATATTATATAACACTTGTAATGTCGACGACTCGGTCTGTTACACGACATCACGTGATGTATCAGAATCCGATTAATTGCTATGATTGCTGGATGTTTACTTGTGCACGTACAATTTACACGGCACGCTTGAGAAGCACTGCTGTGGTTGATCCCAAATTAAAACCACACAAATTCATAAATAAAATGTATTGCAACTTTCTACTTTTACATGTCTTCAGATTTAATGTTAACGCCAATGCGCTTTCAATTTATAAAACGTATTTGCATTCTTTTCACCGAAATGCATTTACAATAATATCAAACCATTTCTTTCATTGCTTATGCATTGTGCTGTGCATATTTCATTCAAATTCCAATGATAATTTTATCCAAAATATGTCGACAACCTAGATAGAGAATGCTTTTATATTTCAATCTAGAAAACGATTGTGAAGCCGAGGAAAAACCTGTCACTCTCATTGGGAATAAAATTCGAGAATATCTTAAATTGTATATATTTCATCATCGATGTTCATGGTTGAGAAGCATGACCATGGGTCATTTTTTCAGTAAGATGATACTTCTTTAATTCTCCCTCAATTCAACGCCACTTTAATTCAATGTTTCGGTGACCAACTGGCCAGTAGACAGTCGGAGATACCAAGATAATAATACCAGGATAATTAAAATCATTCGTCTTTAGAACCATATGTCAAAGACAACCATCCTTCGTCTATCTACTGACTGCGTATAATCAAAAAGAAAACAAATCAGTATTTAACACGTTTACCGCCATTGGTGGCCACATGTGGCCGATACTTAAAGTTCGCACAGTGCCATGGTGGCCACATATGGCCGGCAAAAATATCGAAAACAAAATGTTATCCAGGGGCCGCCGGATACTTTTTACATTGGATTTTCTTGCATAAATGGCCATCATGGCCACTCCCAATTACACATTACACATTAATTATATTACTTACAATAACATACATAATATCCAACCAAAATTTGTTACTGGCCAAGCCCGAATTTTCAAAAATTTTGCTTGGCAGTAAACATGTTAATAGTAATTGTGATATTGTAATTCTTCTAAAACCAATCCGTTTCTAAGGATTTAAAAGCAAAAGCTAGATCTTTGATGTATGTATCTATATTTTTACTATTGCTAATCAACACAATATTTCAACACGAAGCCCAGATCGCCTTCATCCAACTTCACCACGTATGATTCCAGAAATTGATTCTAAAAATTTAAACATCCAATTACAGATAAACTTCCTATATCTTTTGTACCCAGAATGAAGCTGTGTCAGACCGGTTCGACAAAGTTCCATCCCTTGCCATCCACCCACACCACATATACCGGCTTGGGGCTGGTTTAATCGTTGCAACAAAAGCATTTTTCAAAAGTGTTTTTCTTGAAACCCATGATGTTCAAATATAACGCTAAAATTTATTAAGAAAGAGGAGAAGCGAGAGGGAAAATGGCTTTGCACAACTCTTTAAAAGTCGGTGCAAAGCGAGCAAATGCCCTGAAGCAAATTACACCGCTGACCAGATCCATGTGTCCGATGGACGTGCCCACACCAGCAATGTGAAGATGCTACAAGTTTAAACTCTTTAAGTTTAGCCTTTAATTACTGTGGCCAGTCAGGAATTGACAGACCCAGAAGTCTGAGAAGAAACAGCTACAATTAAGCCTGGCGCTGATATCGTGAAAGAAGAGATAGGTAGTCCGCCTTTTAGGGGAGGAATCCCACCTCTCCTACCATCGATCAAGAGCCAATTCGCGGACGCGTGATTTTAAAGTTGCCAAAGATTCGCCCTCGATTGGGTAAATTGTAGTGACGCCGACGTGAACTCTTTTTTTTCAAGCAAAAACTGAGGGCCCTCAACTGGATTTCAAGGTCGAGCGGAAGGGCCAGCAATAATTAATAGTAATGCCGTTGAAAAAGTGCGATAAGCGCATGTGAGATTAACGAGGGGAGAGCGCTGTCCTGATAAAAGGATAAACTTGCTATAACACGATATCCTACGACACGGTTTCGCTCTAACACACAAAAATCTTAGAAACATTTTTCTTGAATGCAGAAAATTCAAAAGGGAGCTTCAAAATTGCCTTTCTATATCATCTGAGTTTACGTCGTGCGTTGAAAGAGTAGCAAACAAATCAAAATTACAGACTCTTCACTCTGTAAATGATTCAGAGTGAGGATTATATCATTCAACCGAAAAAAACAGCTTTGATAAAATTATTAAATTGAGGGATGAAAATACAGTGAAACCCCTTTTTATGTTCCCGGAATTCACGTTTTCTCGCTATTTGCGTTCAATTTTTACAATCCCGTTTTATCGGTTTCTAACCCTAAATCTACGTTTTCCCTCTAATTATGTTATTTTTCATCAGTCTATTCAAAAACTCAATTTGTTTTTATTGTTTAAGACATAAAGTCAACCCTCCTATAGCGCCGAGATAGAGACCACGCTATAGAAACCCGCCCTACAGACTAGGTACCAATACAAAATCTGGGATTGGAATTTAAACTTGGAAATTTTCCACTCACTAGTTTAAATGACTTTATTCTATTTTGTATGTTCACGCGTGCGTGTAATATTTTTTAGTTAGCCAAAGAGCATTGGCCTTAATTTGGCACGACAATGTATTATATATTTACGAAAAATGTAATTTGACCTTGAAAAATTAGCCTAATGGAGAAAACAACGCTCAGAAGAGAACACTATAGGAGGGACTGTCTCACACGCCACTCTATAGCAAGGAGCGCTCACTATACAGGAGGATTGTTAGTAAATATATTAGGCTTTTAATAAAATGCTGTGTGCTGCAGGAGGTGCCCGTAGCACCCGATCAGACCGTGAATTAAATACGATTTGGCCATAACCTCGTCTGATTATTATTGTTACAATCCGCGCGTGACAGCTCGATTCCCGGGCTTTGGCTGGCGACCTGACCCGTATTCGAAGAGCCTAGATAACCTGGAGAACGTCTGTCTACAATCATGACATCATGACTTAGACAAAAGTGTCCTCCAGGTGGAAAGACCCGCCCCAGGGTTATAAGGCCACTGTTTAGTTAGTTAGTTAGTTTAATAAAATTGAAGTTACTTGGGTTGATTTTAAAGAAGTCCATTTATTTTCGGAACCTATCCCCCCTTTTTGTAATTGTCTCTGGGTCTCATAAAACACGGTTTCACAGCATTTTCTTATATTATGTCATAGAAAGGTTATCTGTTAATAAAAACATATGAAAATGTGGAATTGCCGAAGAATATTGTATTTTTTCTAATAAAATTCAAGTTGCATGGATTCTTCATTCTTCTTCATTAGTCGGAAACCTCATATCTGAGGATCGTGACCATTCTTCAACCGTATACTCTTGATTAGGGTTCTCCGGGATCTTTGCATTCCCCATTCGGTTCCCCATTTCACATCGCAGCTTCTAAGTTAAAGTCCGCAGCAGGGTCTTTTAGTCAGGGTCGTCGACTTTGTACGTTACCTAGGGCGACGAGTTTCTCTTCTTCGTTTCTTCTAGCGAGATGCTTAAAGTAGAATCCTCTCAAGACATATAGTTGAGAGTCTATCTTCTTTTCATTCTAGTTTCTTCAAAATAGAAACGTTTGTACTTTTAGCTTTCCATGGTATTCTCAGCAGACGTTGCCTGCACCACACTTCGAAGGCATATTTTTTTTCTGTATGCCATATGTAAAAATGGAGAATACCACACTGCACTAAACGTTTTTTTGTCTTTTTATGCTAGGATTAACTTAAAAAAATATA
Source organism: Philopotamus ludificatus (assembly GCA_022495035.1). Lineage (NCBI taxonomy): Eukaryota > Metazoa > Arthropoda > Insecta > Trichoptera > Philopotamidae > Philopotamus > Philopotamus ludificatus. Next base: position 122,834 of record JAGXCT010036868.1, on the reverse strand, counting down.
TCTACTGTAATATGAAAGTTATTTGGATTCAAACTCAATATAAAACACGTGCTCTATGAATGTGAGACGTGGAAGATAACAATAAAATTTACCCTGAATCTCCAAGTCTTAAATTTCGAATCTTTAACGAATAACTATTAGTTCAATTCCACGGAAGATCAATCGCAAATTAAGCTAGATCTGCACTTAAATGTAATATAATCCAAGCTATGGATTTCAAGGAAAAAAGCTCTTCAAACCGACTTGGAAATGATCGTTACTGAAGAACGTAAAGAAGACTAAAATTAATAAAATCATTATCAAATTCCAATCTCATTGTCAGAGGAAAAAATGAGATGCTAATTTCGTTCTCATAAATAAAGTATTTTAATTTGTGCATCTTTTATCAACCACCTGCTATAAATATATGTCAAAAAGCATTTAGTGAAAAATTTATGTATTTGTTATATGTAGAAATTTCACTGCGCGTTGATTAATTGTTTTAGGATGTCGTAGAGATACGGACACAGTTTATCGAGATGATGAACTTGAACCGTGTACTCCATATGCAAATTTTGTTATAATTTAGGGCGACGTATGGCATAAATTATTCATCACATTTTCTTTTTTTCTCCAACGTCAAGTAGGTGTCGACGCCGCTTGTAATCTCGTAGAAAGTCGGAATACTAATGTTCTCATTGATTAGTGTCCCACCTTTATACCTAATCAAAAATAGAGAAGAAGCGATTTCTTCCCAATTTAATTTTTATTAAAGATATATTATAAAGCAATTAAATTATTCAATTATTACACGCGCCTTGTTTCTATTGATACATACCATGGATTTCTATGGAATTGCTTTCAGATTTAATACCCACGACTATGGAACAATGTTTGCATGTAAAACAGAATTATTCATTCTATTCGTATTTATTTTTTGATACCCGTCTCATAATGAATTGCCAATTAATGAAAAAATATGTATTGAAATGAAGTACCGTTTTTAATATTTAGATATGGCGTTTGCGTTGGCCACTTCCTTTTCGGGCATTGGCCATTAAGAACGTGACTTTGACATTGATCCATCAGCGGACATGGACGATGCTTCAATTGTTTGTTTGTCGATGAGGTCGACAACCTGGAACCGAATGTAGGGAATCCGCCTCCGCACGTAACCAAACAAAAATCTTTTGCATACCAAAGTGCAAAAAAAAATAAAACGCCTACACACAATTCTTGTAATGCAACTGCTTTTTTATACTTTCAAATCCCTTTTAAGTATCATACGAGTGACAGAATTCGGACGAGGGTATGATAAGAACGTTTAATACCCCGCAGTGATAAAATTTATTAATGGATCATCATTATATTATGTTGATGACTCAAATTGTTATTGCGTTTTAAGCTGGTCAACTTAAAAAAATCTGACACTGATCAAATACATTTTTATAATAAAAAAAAAACATGATATATTATGCAGAAAAGATCGCCATATCTGAAATAAGGTTGCAAAACAACACATCAGGAATGTCGATCTGTTGATTTGCGTAGAATAAAAAATCTCAAATTTTGCATTAGATAAGATTTCACATTACCTAACTATAATTAAAAGCACCACTTTGCATATTAACGTCAATCTTCGACGGATGACGATACGCCACGAGCGACCGAATGACACGAAAACTATTTTATTCTTCGATAGCGGAAATGTTAATCGATGCAATGTTATAATCGAACTTTTTGAACTTTACAAGTGAATGTTGGAAAGTATGAAGAGACGCGAGATAATGTCAAGGCGTCTTCTGCACCGGCTCTGCTGCAGCCAGATACAACTGTGCCACATACGAAGGCTCATCTAACAAATATTCAACAGAAAATATTTGTTAATAAAATGATAATGGAATAATATGTCTTATACTTCTTTGCGCAATTGATTTATTGAGAAAATTAACAAATCGTTTGAAGAAGATATCAAAAATGCTAAAATTTATTTCCGAAATATATTTTTCGTATAAAAATATGAAATGCGTATAAAATAAAATTGATTTTCATATTTGAGTGACTCGCTGCTTTCACTGTCGATGAGGAAATTCTTTCGTTTTCAATTTTTTTTAATGAACTTGATGAATTTCGCACGAACTTGAATTTACATCTGCGTTCTTTGATGAATTGCTGTATTTACGAGATCTTTTTATTGCTTATATAATAGCCGGTTCGTTTTCAACGTGGTAATTAATTATTGATTTAATTATTCTTTTTCCGTCTTCCAGTAATTCTTTATAAAGTTCCATATATTTGCAAGAATGATCGAAATCAAGGTCATTTTATTAAAAATATTTTTTCGACTACTGTGAAAATTTGTCCTTTTACATTAACCCATCCGTCACGACGACTCAAACACAGCCGTCTTCTGAAGGGGGTCTCTCAGGGACCCCAAGCATTTCAAGTCAATCATTAAAATACATTTTTAAAAAATAGACTATTCTAAGAATAAAAATAGTTTTCTCTAGCTCTCGGTGATGTCTCGTCGTAAACTGAATTCTCGCCGCACGTTTCACTCATTGCGCCCATGGTAACTGAAGCGAATACTGTGGTTTTTATTTTTTTTTCTCAATTGCAGATAATAAATAAAAATGTTTATTTATACTATTTATTCTTTAGACTATTTTTGACAAATACAAAAAGTTTGTGATATGTAGGATTCATATTAAAAGAGTTATTCGGGAAAAATAAAAAACTTGGGAGTCCCCTATAGACTCCACCAGCACGGGGAGATTAAACCTTTCAGTCCTTCTTTGATTGTTTCAGTTCTAAGCAATAGTTCCTCTACTTTTTCGTATGTTTGCTAAAGTGATTCAATTTAATCTTTGCTAATTTACAACATTTCCGAGAAAATACAAACTTTATACTATTTTTTTTCGTTTAAATTGACATATTTTAGGAGTTATCTTATTTCTTATATACAACTATCTACATTTGTTTATTTATTTACGTAAAAAAAATCTATCATCTTCTTCTGGAAAATCTTTATAAATATTGTTCTGTTTTTTTGCTACTCTATTTCTTGTACAATCTTCGACTTTATATTATATTTTAATGTATCAATAGTTCAATGTTTATGTAATAGTTTAATAAAAAAATGGATTTTCTTCGGGTATCATTAATCAATTTAATTATATCTTTGTAAGGAAGTTCTTCATGACTTTGACATGCAGTATTAACTTAATTCCAGACTAACAGACCTAAAATCGAGAACATAAATTAATGTTTTTGCTTTCAATTAATGAATTTTGATATCAATGATTAAATATTCGTATCTTTATTCATTATTAATATTATTAATATAGCTGGAGTTTATAGTTTTAGAGATTATTTTCCGATTGGGCATTTTTCCAGGAAAATAACATATTATAAAGAATTTTTGTAAATATCTTCATACGTAATATTTAAAAAAAAATGTAATTAACGCACTAATGCGAGTGAGGAGGCGTCCGTTAAATCCAATAGTAGGTTTTCCGAATGCGTTTTTTGTATTGTTATAATAAACGCTACAATAAAGGCCAGTGAAGTTTCCATAATTGGATTCAAAATATTATGTAATTATAAACAATGATGAGGTAGTTATAAATACATTAATTCGCCAAAAAAAATCTCCTATGAAATAGAAATAAATAAACAAACATTTTTTAACGAAAATATACTTGTATATACATGAATATACAAAGTTAATTAAAAACACTAACAAAATCCTGTTTGTGCCACGTATTAAACATGTATAACATTAAAAGGATGTTTTTAACAACTTTTGTCCGTAATATCGAGGTTCTACTGTAGTTATAAAATGTGCTGAATTAATGATGTTAATTTAATTAGAGATATTTCTTATATTCCAACTTCAAAGATAGACTAAAAAATTGTTGATGTGTATTGCATTCCAGAATCATATTTAAATTTTATTAGAAAACTTTCACTTATTGTCATGATATTGCTGAAATTTATGATAAATCGATCGAATCCTGTTATATTTCCATACATGTATGTATGATATATATAGTTAATATCAATATATTACTAATTAACAGATATAATCATACTCAATTGCCAATTTACAATTTCACATGTTAATTAAATTATTATACAGGTAATTATATTATTGCAATACGTGTAGTATTGCAATAATATAAACATATTTTTTTCTTATTTGTGTATAATTGCAGATTGCAAATCGTATTGTGGCAATAGTTTTTCAATTATTCAATAAAATATAGTAATGCTCAGCCTCCGTATCTCGCACTCGGACCTCCGACGGTGATAGAAAGTGATCAAATCGACGAATGTCCTCAAAACCAGAGTTTACCAACGTATCGATTCAATATTTATCGACCAAATCCGTGTACTGCAATTGATTTGATAGAGAATTTGCTCATTACCGGTTGTGTATTGGCGATTAGAACATTTGGACATGCGTATTTCCTAATTTATACATCCGCCATCATTCGGAGCTTTTGCATATAGCTGGCGTTGGCCGCAACCCGCAAAACACAACCACCGACGGCGGCCATTCGTGTTGTGCAGACACTGCAGTGCGCAGGCGCAACTCTGCAAGTTCTGAAGTGGAGGAGCGCACTCTTCGACCGTCGCTCAGTCTTCAAGCAGCCGCCATGTCGCGAGCCGCCCTCCTATTGTGCTTCGGCATCTTTCTCTTAGCTGCCTCAGGTAAGTCATGTTCACACTCTAAGAAATATTCAAAAATAATTAAAATTTGAACGTGTCCATGGAATATTTTTTCTACATATATACGAATCAGGTTTCGTTGTGCGACGCGTCGATATCTTTTGTGTTGCGTTTCGTCGTAAAACGTAACCTACTTATTAAAGCAACATTGTATAAATTAAATTTTGCCTAATATATTTCTACGTAAGCATTCGTGCTCGTTACGAACAATGTTTCAGTAATGAATATTTGAATTATGCATTTTTTTGCCGACGCTCGCCGCAAGAATTTTATTTATATTTTTTTTATTGCTCTCAGTTTTCTTGCCGTGTCGATTTCCTTTGCACAACAGAAAAAAACGTAACCGGGGAAAGTACTCTCATTAAAAAATATAATAAGTTATCGACGTTTGCAGAGTACTTCTTATGCAATTTCACGCTAAAGCATTTTATGAAAAGTGAGTGAAGGCAATACGCTCGCGCGGCCTCGATTTCTTCACCGCTCTGGAAAAATAATCATTCAATATACCCTCGGTCATCCGTGAATCCGGAGGACTGGTATCTTATTACTAGACGACCACCTCTAGAACCTGTTTGGTTTAAGGAAAGCGAAATGTGACCTTACACGATGACGACGACATGGAAAGTGAGCTCGGCCCGTTACTCGGCACGCTTTACCTAACCGTCATGTTCTCGCCAGACCGGTAATTAATTCCCTCATGCTTTAAACGAAAACTTCCGCATGGTGAAAAAAAAATGTTCAGCAGCTTTCAAATTTTAGCTATTTTTTAGAATAAATCGATAATCGATAGCGGACACGCGCCCGCGAATCGGTGACTATTTACTTTTTCTTTCGGAATTAGAAAGTTTTAGCAATGTGATTTGAATTTCAGGTGACGCAGCTCGCGTGAAGCGACAAGAAGATGAGGACGGTCCGGATCAGAGTCCCGAAGAACTCTGCCAGGACAGACCCGCCGATGAATACTTCAGACTGTCCACCGAGGGCGATTGTCGCGATGTCGTAAGGTGATACAGAATAATCATATATTATAAATTTATTTATATATATATATATAAAATATCCATAAATAACAGGTTAACATATATTTTTTAAGAATTGATACTTTACAGGATGTAATATCAGCTGAAAAAAAAACATTGGCAATCCCTCTTATATGTTCTATGTTGAATCCCCCATGCATGGCATTTTGTTTAATTTAGGATTAACTGAAAGTAATGAAATGAAGGTTATTGTTAACCTTAATTTTGATAATCTAGATGAAATGATGCATGTTGTACAGGTGCGATAAGGGTGCAGAGAACGGCGTCACGCGGCTGGCTTCAGTCCGCTGTCCCGGAGGGCTGGCCTTCGATATTGAACGCCAAACATGTGACTGGAAAACTAATGTTAAAAATTGCAAACAAATTGAAAGTAAGTCTGTGTCATGTTTTTCAGAAGCAGGAAATGCCGGCAACCCCCACCGGCAAAGCCTGCTTCGCAGTAACGAACATTTTTCACTCATCGATATATTTTCTTTTCGACCAGGTGTACTAGGTCAGGTCTTAAACAAATCACTTGCCCCTCCGGCTTGGCATTTGACGTCGATAAACAAACTTGCGATTGGAAGGGTAAAGTGACCAACTGTGATAAATTAGAGAGTAAGTCTTCCTTCTACAAACGGTTGGAACGTAGTTGGTGTGCAGTTGGGACACTGTAGATGATCCGCACGATCGTAGATTTTTTTTTAGATTTGCATGACCTAGTTTTAAAATGTTTTACACTGTTTGGTTTAGCAAAAACTGGTTTATTTTACACTGTCTCAAAAGCTTTTATTTGTGTTCTTACTATCGCGGGGACGGTTTTGTGATTGGTGTCATTGATTTAACACGGCTTAACGACGGCAACGCATCACAAATACGTCCTTGCTCTTTACATAATACATACTTTTCGGCTTAATGTCATCATCTAAACTTTTACTAACCAACAATGGTGATTAGCTTCTAAATGGCATACTTAAAATAACTTCATTGATCATAAAATGAGAAAATATTCTAATAAGAAATTTCATTACATAACCAGCTTCATCTTATAACATTATACTCTTCATTATCATACTGTAATATAAATATTTATAACAGCAGATTTTTTCAAAATTTTGTTTTATGTCATGGATATGGTCCAAATTAATCAAGATAAGTTTTTTGTACATAAATATATATAATGTATATCATTAAAATGCATGCTCTAAATCAAAGCTATTATCCCTGGTTTAATTTTTATTAAATAATTATTAATTCATTATTTTAATTATCAAATTATTTTCATTAAAGACATTGTAATTATATTCGACTTAATCTACATTTTCAACTGTGTATTTCTCATCTTTTTCAGCTCTCATTTGTGCTAAAATTGTTTTATTAATATTTCTTTTTATTCTCGAACTTTATTCTCGACTTTTTCCAGTTCTTGCTGGTACCAAACACAGTTTGAAACTCGGTTCCTCCCCACCACCCCTGTAACATTTTACATATTAATTTATGACATTAATAATTTGCAGAGCCACGTAAAGTCCTGCCCATCCTGAAAACAGACGAGCCCATCTGCCCAGAAGGAAAATTGTCGTGCGGAAACGGCGAGTGTATCGAGAAAGATCTCTTCTGCAACGGAAAACCAGATTGCAAAGATGAATCTGATGAAAACGCCTGTAGTATGTATCATTCATTTATTATGATCTAAGTTAGAACTGTCTTCAATTAATATGCTTAACATTTTAGCCGTTGAAACTGATCCCAATCGCGCTCCTGATTGTGATCCAAACCAATGCACACTCCCAGATTGCTTCTGCTCCGCTGATGGCACCAGAATCCCCGGCGCAATTGAAACCAATCAAGTACCTCAAATGATCACAATCACCTTCAACGGCGCAGTTAACGTTGATAACATCGATCTCTACGAAGAAATCTTCAACGGAAACAGAGCAAACCCCAACGGTTGTCAAATCAGAGGAACATTCTTCGTCTCCCATAAATACACAAACTATTCGGCTGTTCAAGATCTTCACAGAAAGGGACATGAAATTTCCGTATTCTCACTTACACACAAGGACGATCCACAATACTGGTCCGGAGGATCATACGACGACTGGCTCGCAGAAATGGCCGGCGCAAGATTGATCATTGAACGATTCTCCAACATCAGCGACGGTTCCATCATCGGAATGAGAGCTCCATACCTTCGCGTAGGCGGTAACAAACAATTCGAAATGATGGCCGATCAATTCTTCGTATACGACGCCTCAATCACAGCCTCCCTCGGAAGAGTGCCAATCTGGCCTTACACCCTCTACTTCCGCATGCCCCACAAATGTAACGGAAACGCCCACAATTGCCCGTCTAGATCTCATCCAGTTTGGGAAATGGTCATGAATGAGCTCGATCGTAGGGATGACCCCACTTTTGACGAATCACTCCCCGGTTGTCACATGGTAGATTCTTGCTCGAACGTCCAGTCAGGAGAACAGTTCGGACGCCTCTTGCGTCACAACTTCAACCGTCATTTCAGCACCAACAGGGCTCCGTTAGGTCTTAACTTCCACGCTTCTTGGCTGAAGTCTAAGAAGGAGTACAAAGAAGAACTCATCAAGTTCATTGAAGAAATGTTGGACAGAAACGATGTCTACTTCACTACAATGCTCCAAGTCATCCAATGGATGCAAAATCCAACTGAACTCACAGGTCTCAGAGACTTCCAAGAATGGAAAGAGAAATGTGATGTCAAGGGACAGCCCTACTGTTCTCTTCCTAATGCCTGTCCATTGACGACTCGCGAATTGCCCGGAGAAACTCTACGTCTTTTCACATGCATGGAATGTCCTAATAACTATCCATGGATTTTGGATCCGACCGGTGAAGGATTTAACGTAAGAAAATAGAGTTTTAAATTATTGTAATTTTGAAAGACTGCCCTGTACGGTTTTTTTTGTAAATAAATGTTATTAACTTAATGTCACAATTTTTCCCGGAGTAAAAACGATCATTGACACGATTTTACATGATTATATAAAAGCAATATATATACATACCACTTGTCTAGTCGTAATAGAAGAATCCATGAAGTGAAAACTCATTTCTGATACTTGCCTCTCCAGATGTTGTTTGTGTAAGAGAACATAATTTTATTTCAACATCCATATAATTTTATTTAAATAAAATAAGGAAAAAATTATAATAAAAAAATATATTTATAACATGCGTTTTTTTTTTTATTATTATACACATACATATATTTCGTCAGTTTCATAAATTTAAATTAATATTATAATAAAGAAATAATTTAGCCTAATTTTAAAATGGCATTTAAATGATTTTATAACATATCCGCATATATTCAACATTTGAAAGCAATAAATTATTTTATATTATTAGCTATAATATATTTAAATGACTCTCGAATAGAATATACAATACTTTAAAAGTTATTTGCATTTTAATGGGAAAAGCTTGATATGTCATATACATTTATCTGATAAATCGATTACATAAATATAATTTTATTTAAATTTCACCCTTTGTTAACTTCACACGCCAGTTTAAAATTAAACAAGATTAAAATCAATACCAGTTTTGGAATTATTTATTTCATTGTAATGCTCAGATTAAATCTGCTTAATTTCTATATATACGTCATTTTAAAATTCAATGATACCTCTGATACTTTTGCCGTATATATATTTTTATATAATGGCAACACTAACAATTGTTGACGTTTGTGCTGTCAGCACTCTAGCCATACCGGCTAGGCTATTCGAACTACGTGTCATGTTTTGGCATAGAAAATGAATTCCATCGTAGAAAAATTACGTCAATTAGATGCGTATCCTAAAACTTCAGAAGATTTTAGGATAAAAACGTACTCAGGAGCTACAAGTAACCAACGTTTCCCTAATGTTATATTAATTAACTTTAGGGTTATACTTACTAATTGATGATTTTTACAGTTACAATTGTGAGCGCTATTATAATATTTTTATTATTTCTTGCGGAATTGAATGCTTATCTAGCGCCAGATGTCATTGAAGAATTATTTGTTGATACCTCAAGAGATTCAAAATTAAAAATCAGTCTGGATATAGTAATTCCTACTATATCATGCGATTGTAAGGATATTGTAATCATAATAATAATCAAATAATATTATTTTGTTATAGATTTCAATAAATATGATAATTATTTTAGATTTAGCGTTAGATGCTATGGATTCGTCCGGAGAGCAACATTTGCAAATCGATCATAATATTTATAAAACAAGATTGAGTCTTGATGGTCATGCAATTGAAGAACCAAAAAAAGAAGAAATCACAGTTCAAACATCTACACCAAAAGTAATCATAATTATTAAATATATTCCAAAATTGCTAATTAATTGACCTATTAATATTTGCATGTAAGGTTCTAATATTTTTTTAACATGCGAATGTACCCAATTTTAACTTATATTTTTTTTAAATAATAACATTATATTATAAACAAAGGTCCGTGCTTTCGTCTACATTTTAGTCGTTTGGGTGATATTTGTTTCTATTTATTCACAGTCTCTATTAAAATCATATGTAAAACTCAGCCAATGAATAAGATAATAATAAATATATTATTTGACGTACCGATTATATTATCAAAATTTTGCAAAACTTGTATTTAGCTACAAAAAAATATTATTCCTATAAAACTAAACGATTTAAGTAAATGATAACAACTGTAGATTTAATACAATTTAATTATCATATTAATCACAATCATAATTAACATGCAGTTTAGATTTATATTATTTATCTTGCTATTAAAAAATATAATATGAGTTTTTTTATGGCAGATTGCAGACAATTCTTCTAAAGAAATAGAATGTGGAAGTTGCTATGGAGCAGCAGAAGGGTATTGGCTTTATTATTGTTAATTTCTTCACTTGTAATATATTATTACATGTATGATTTTGCATAAAATTAGCTTTTTATTTAAATTATTATACTATATAAATATAGTCAGAATATTTATAATATGAATGAAATATACTAACAAATTATTTGAATATTATCGCATCATTAAATTAATAATTGTTTGTTTTTGCTCAATGAAATGCTAACATTAATATTAACACAGATAATTCCGGCATTTTTATTTTATTTGAATTTTAAATATTATATTTAGAATTATGACTTGTTAACATAATTTTCTAGATGTTGTAATACATGCGACGATATAAGAGAAGCCTATCGCTTGAAAGGATGGGCTATGACAAACTTGGAAGACTACGCACAATGTAAAAACGAGCACAATACTAAAACATCAACGTCTGCATTTGGCGAGGGATGCCAAATACACGGGTATATGGAAGTTAATAGAGTAAGTAAAAAAGTTTTACATATTTATTATACATTCATTACTAAAATTAATCAATATCTAGGTGGGAGGAAGTTTTCATGTGGCGCCGGGGAAAAGTTTTTCAATAAATCATGTACACGTGCATGACGTTCAACCATATTCTTCATCAGCTTTTAATACTACACATTTCATAAAGCATATATCGTTTGGAACTAATGTTTTGGATGAAATGAGCAGTCCATTAGACGGTACTATCGGATTAGCAAAAGAAGGTCAGTTACTATTTCATTACCGATCAAAAAACTGTCTCCAATTGAGATTAGAAAGAACATTATTATCCTTAAGCTTCGCTATGCCAATATCATGGATCTGCCGTCAGCGCATTCTATTCCTAGTCAATTCTCTGACGATATCTTGAACAAATCGTATTCCTGATTTTATCCAGTGATCTCTTTATTAGTCATCGCAAAGCGCTCTAACCAATGTATTCCTCTAGTCTCTTGTACACATGCCCACACTCCCGAACTCTACTCCCTTTGTTAATTATAGATGAGTTACACCTCCAGGCTACTCTTAATTATTTTTCGGTGACATATGAGCTATTGGAAGTGCCCCAAAGACAAAACCCATCCCCATATACCAAGAACAAATCCTTGAACCCCTGAGAGTCGAAAAGTACAGCTTCGAAGCCGTCAAGGAATTCACATATCTCGGCTCACTTATTACAAATAACAATGAAACCAAGTTGGAAGCACGAAGAAGAACCATCATGCTGGCAAACCGGTGTTATTATAGACTTAAAAAGCATCTACGGTGGAGATTCCTCTCAAAGTAGACTAAAGTCAAGCTCTACATGACCCTAATCAGGCCCTAACATACGGTTCTGAATGTTGGGCTTTCCCAAAACAAGATCAGCGACAACTGGATAACCGGGAGAGGATTCTGAGCCGAATATTTGGAGCCGTATTCGATTATGGGGAATGACGTAAATACAGCAACGAGAGTTGTACCGACTATACAAGGATATACTGGTCACAGCTGTTGTCAGAGTGGCCAGACTCCGTTGGGCTGGTCACGTGTCAAGGATGCGAAAATCAGCAGCCGAAAAGGCTTATGGTTAATAAGCCTTCATGTCCCCGGAGGAAAGGAAGACCAAGGCTGGGGTGGTTGGACTGTATACAGAGGGACACTGCATCATTGAAACTTACTGGAAGATGGAGCGATGTAGCGGCAGACCTGATAAAATGAAGGAGGGTGTTGGATGAGGCCAAGTCTCTACAATAGGGTATGCTAAATTCCTATGATGAATAAATTCAAATGGCCTTTTAACCCAAAGAGTATTTGCCACCTGGAGGACAATGTGATATTCGCCGGTCCCAGGTTTCTTGTATCCACCTCCCAAGCACCAGCAGGGGCACGTCCGTCTCAACCCTGATGCCAAGGCTGTGACGGTTGTCCTCTAGGTTAACTAGGCTCTTCGAATGCAGGTCAGATTGCCAGCCATAAGTCCTGGAGCTGAGCTTTCAACGCGCGGATTATAACAATAATAATCGGATGAGGCTAGGGCCATGTCGTATTTAATTTACAGTCTGATCGGGTGCTACAGGCACCTCCAGTACCACACGTCACGTAGAATCTACGGAATCATGAGCCGCCGATGTCATAAATCTCAATAATCAGAAGATTATCTGTGTATTAGGGATTATGGATTTTTTCTACAAGGATGGTTGAAATTGTAAACAAAAATCATCTTTTTATTTACATACTTTTATTTTTAAATATAATCTAAATTTTTACATAATATAAAATTAAATGCAACATATTTAAATAACAATTATGTGGCTGGAACATATTTTACAAGAATATAAGCATCTGCAAAGTGATAAAACTTCCCATAAATCCACAAAAAAATCAAGCTTTACCAATACTATATTCTCGTTGTATTAGCATCGTACACCGGTGCCTATTGCCATAAATGTGCCAAATGTGCCCCCTCCTTGTATCATCGTTTTGCCAACCGGTGTGAACCAATTCTCTCCCTCTTGCACCATATCTGTAATTGAAAATGCATATTAGAAAAAAGTTTTACTATGACTTAATTTACTTGATGTCGTTATCTCAAAATTTTAAATCGATATGGATTATGTATCTCGCATTGTTTCTGTGGTGATCGTTCTATACAAAGGCGCTATGCTATAGATTGACCATCATCCGTCCTCACAGAATCAATCTCTCATCGATTTTCACGATTGCATCATCCCAACGATAAGTAGCTCATACAACGAAATGGATGATGCGTTCGTATATATATCATATTGTTACGCAATCAACCATTCCACAGCTTGCGGTACATTCATTGAACCCGCTATAAAAAACAGAACCGAAGTCAGAAAAAATTACTACTCACGCTAAGTTACGTCCCGAAAAAACCAATGCTTTAGCATTTTTATTGAAATGCGTGAAGCCTAGCCCTTCACCAAATGGGACATCATCGGCCTTAACAGCCATCGGTTATCGCTACATTCCGGTTACCCATCAAACCTACATTCTGCATTAACGACTGTAAATTTTAATAAATAAACGAACGTATATCTTTATTGCTCAGATAATTTATTTGTCACAAAACAAATTTATATTGTTATAAAGCGCTCGACGTGACCATTGCACAAACCTCTACATTTATTAAGGTTATTACTTATTTAAATTGTAAAAGTAAAATATCCAGGTTATCGACAGTGGCGTTATTAAGACTACTTTTATTAGCTGGTGAGGCTCCAGAAAATTATTTGAGTCCTTGAATCAATGACATGTAAAATATGTACATATATTGCGTGTTGATCATACAAACGATGCCTTGACCATAACTCATAAAGGCATTGACAGTGTAAGTTAGCGAGGTTACGTGCCTGAGCGCGGAGAAGCCTCCGAAGAGCGCGCCGCTGGCCACCCCCACACAGGCGCCGATGAAAAAGCCCAACTTCATGCGGTCGAAGCAGCTCGGCCCACTCGTCGCGTACCCTCCCACAGCCGGCATCCTGATTCTCTTATGGTTGCTTTATACCAGCTCTGCCAGTGTTGCCATTATCTAAAATACAAAATACTCGCTACTCTACTGTGGTGGAATATAGAATAAAATATTTCTCTCCACTTCCTTGTAATTTATAAATCAATACAAAGATCATGTTTAAATATACATTTTTAATATTTTTTTTATATTCCTTATTCGGTTACTCACGCTTCAATAGTAAATAAAGATGGCTTATATAATATACTATTATTTTATAGATTTAATGCTTGTATACTTTTAATTATTCTATTCTTTCTAAAAAAGCATTTATATATTATGTCATATAATAATATATCTGATTATTACAGGTGCAACAATGTTCCAATATTATTTCAAAATTGTTCCGACCCTCTACGTTCGAAGAGATAAATCAGTGTTAAACTCGTATCAATTCTCAGTAACACGACACCAGAAAGTAGTATCAACATTCAGCGGTGAATCTGGTATGCCTGGAGCATTTTTCAGCTATGAGCTTTCTCCCCTCATGGTCAAATATACAGAACAAGAAAGGTTCGTACGAATTTAGTATTATTTATTTATTTCAATACAAAACATAATATTAGATCGTTCATTGATCAACTTTTTATTTTACAGATCCTTTGGTCATTTTGCAACTAGCGTGTGTGCAATAATAGGAGGAGTATTTACCGCAGCGGGAATTTTGGATACATTTTTTTATCATTCCGTAAAAGTGATGGAGAAAAAAATTCAATTGGAAAAATCTATATAACATTTATTTTATTATTTCTATAACGATTTCAAATATAAATTAAATTCTGAGACTGCGCACTTGGCTACGTTTAAACAAAACTCTGCATCGGTGCCTTCCACAAGTTTTACCAAAGAAATGTAATTTGGCTTGGTACAGAAATATTGCGCTCTTCCCAATTTTTTCAAAAACTCGTGCCGCTGTTTAATTCTAAAATTTCGACACATCAAAACTTGGGGCATTTTACAAATATCTTCGTGGGGTATGTTCATTACAGAATGAACATAATTAAATCTTCTTATAAGGGATAATTGATCTGAAATTTAAAATAACATGTTATTTTTTTATTATTGTAATTATTATATAAATCTTTTGAAATGTGTGAAATGTATGTATGTCAAATATTCAATTAAATTAAATAAAAAAATATTTAAAGCATATAAAAACGTTTTATGGTTCTTTTATATTATATAAAATTGTAAATTTAATACTCACTTATCATCCACAATTTGGGTTTATCGAGTAAGAGTTTTTTAATTTGATATTCATTAAATCCCATTTCTTCTTTTATGGCAAATGAATTTTTAAATATATGATTCATGCTATAAGTAATTAATCTAGGTTGTTTAGTGGCTAAAGCGCGAACTTCATTTCCTTTCAAATTAAATTCACCTTGAAAATGTCCCAGTCTTTTGTCTATTTGCACAGTGCTGCAATTTAAAAAAATACAATTAACAAAATTATGTAAAATTTACGATTCAAATGTAAATAATATAAAAACAAACCTAAACATTAACCAAAATGGCTCTTTCGTAACTATTCTTTTAATCATATCACTGTTAAATTTTTTAGATTGTAAATAATTTATTCTAGTTAGTAAATTATCTAAATCCTGTACCAAAATCAATGGATTTTTTGTTAAAAACTGTCCCAGATCGTCAGCGTGCACATAATCATTTAAAAACACTAAATGATTTTTAATATCTTTTTCAAAATCTAGTTTAAGAAGTGGTTCAACGAAACGGGGCGTTTTTTCGATCTGATGAAGGTTGACACCGAGTTTAAGTAGCTGTTGGAGGCTCTCTGAACGATCGACGAAATATGCAAAGTTGAAAACAGGTGGCACATGGGAACCGATGTGAGATAATTCCTCGGTCACCGGCGCCAGCAGTGAATCGGGCCGAGGCACTTGAAGAGCCCCAGTACAAAATAAACGCCGCAGCATCAGCATTTTGCTTTTCTAACCTCGTCCGCAAACGTCAAAATACTAAAGTGTTGCCTCTTAAAAAATATTTCACTTTAAATTTAGCGTTCAGTTAATTACGCTATTTCATTCAATCTATACCAAAAATTATGACCCACGTACTCCATCCGTCAATGGATAAGATCTTTATATAATAAACAATCGAATAGAAGTGTTTCATCATGTAAAAAAATGTCAATATTTATTCAAAATAATTATAATATTTCATCGGGATTTCTCTTTCTTCATAATCAGTTTCCGATAACCTATAATAGAGCATAATTGTTTGCGTCTCGAATAAATATTAATTATTAAAATAATAAATGAAATAACTCAATTTTTAATAATTGAAGGGATTGTGATTATATTTTGGTTCTTTTTCGTATGTATATAATATTTTCTAAAATTGATTATTATCGGTTTCAGTTTATTAGTACTGTGTAATTGGATAAAAAACGACCCCACGTGGGCGATGACGTGCGGGGGTGAGATTGCGCCACAGCTGGCAACACCGAGGGCGGGCGGCGCCGGCAGCTAGTGACAGCCGACAGCCCACAGTGGCCGACATGCGGCGGCGGGGCCCGCGTGCGCCGGCGGCCGCCTCGGCCGCGGCCTTCACCGCCATGAACGAGAGCGCGGTGGACGACATCTCGCTCGAGTTCTTTTACAAGCCGCACACCATCTCGCTTCTGGCCGTCTCCATCGCCGCCGTCATCTACTCAGCATTCGTCAGGTGCATAGTCCGTCGAACATCCTATCGAAGACCTACGCATTTGCCTTCATCATTTTTAACCCCACCATGATATATTATATAACGTTTGGTAATTGATTTCGGTTTAATATTTATTTATTTTTATTTCAGAAATGAGAGTAGCGTTCAAGAAAACATTTGGGCAGGAATGTGTTGCGTGGTGTTTTTCTTCCTCATAGTTTCGATGTTGGCATTTCCTAACGGTCCTTTTACCCGTCCTCATCCTGCCGTTTGGCGAATTGTGTTCGGTCTCTCCGTATTATATTTGCTCTCCTTATTGTTTCTACTTTTTCAAAGTTACGAAACAGTAAATTCTATATTGTACTGGATCGATCCTAGTCTGACTGATTTCCACATAGACATGGAAAAGGTTAGTATTCATTATTTTTTTTTTATTTATCTCGATTACATTTTAATATAATCAACAATCAGTAATAACTTTAAATTATGTTACTAAAAACATATATAACGATATCAAAATCATTATATAATCACATCACATAGTTGCTGTTTGTTAGTTATTTATGTATTATAATTATATAATTTATATATTTAAATATATCACAAGGTCATAAATTGCATATTCATTCATAAATGTATGATACTTCAATAGAATACATTAATAATGACACTTAATTTTTTACCTATCGTGTCATACATATATTTTACTTATTACATCATCTTATTTTTTAGTTATTACGATTTAGTTATTCATATATTTTTTATGTTATCGAAAATTAACAAAATTAATGAAAGAAAATCTCAAATCCTCTTAAAAATAATTACCACAATCGACAGATGCAATTACTAATAATAAATCAGTTGATATTTGAAATGAAACAATTCTAGAACGTAATTAAATCTTTAATGCTACCTATTCAGAAGTCAATCTCATAAATATTTAGGGTTATCAACGATAACTTATCTTTTTATAGAGTAAACTGACATCGAATGATTTTAAACTACTTATTACATAATCCGTCCAATCGTTGTTAAAATAATTTATCTCTGAAAAAAACATGTTAATTGATTTAATTCTTGTTTTCAGGAGTACGGTGTGAATTGTTCCCAAATTAGTATCGGAAAATTATGGGCTCACATGGATGTGTTTGCGTGCGGTCATTTTCTAGGTTGGATGTTCAAGGCTATACTAATTCGCCACATGGGTCTATTATGGGTAATATCATGTATGTGGGAAATAACCGAAATCGCATTCATTCATCTTTTACCCAACTTTGTTGAATGCTGGTGGGATTCAATAATCCTCGATGTCCTAATTTGCAATGGATTTGGCATTTGGTGTGGACTCACCATATGCAAAGTCCTCGAAATGAGAGAATATAAATGGGTTAGCATTCGGTAAGTATTAACAATATATATTTTTTTTTTATTTGATTAAAACATATTGACGTTAATATTTCATTTATAGTGATATCTCTTCCACTACTGGTAAGATTAAGCGAGCCATGCTACAGTTTACTCCCGTGAGCTTATCTCCCGTTCGATGGTTGGATCCGACGTGTACTTATATGCGCTTTCTCGCACTCTGCCAACTGGTAGTTTACTGGCAACTATCAGAACTGAATACGTTCTTCCTTAAACATATCTTCGAGATGCCGCCTTCCCATCCTTTAGTTGTGGGACGGCTCTGCCTTATCGGTGTTATTGTAGCACCTTCAGTGAGGTGAGTGTCTTTCTGTCTATTTTCCTATATTTGGAGTATATGAAGTAATCAAATAAATGCCTTTAAAGTCTCAGCCTGGCAGAATTAATTTCTTAATTAATCAAAATTACTAGGCACTTTTCTGTTCTCTGAAAGTACCATATTCTCTCAAAATCTCGGCAATGAGTGTGTAATAAGTGACAAATGGCGATATAGACCAATAGTAATTAATCCATTGATTATTTCAGGCAATATTATATATATGTAACCGATCCGCGGTGTAAACGGGTCGGTACTCAATGCTGGGTGTACGGTGCCATTATGGTGACTGAGGCAATTTTATGTATCAAAAATGCAAAGGAATTATTCAGTCAAACTCAAGTAGCCAACATCGTCGTTTGGCTTTTGATTCAATTTTTAATATCGATAGCTTGCGTTTACGGATGTCTCGTCTACCATAAATATTTTGAGGTATGTAAAAGAATATTTTTATTTATTTGGGATTAACAATTATTTTTTGTTGAAAAATTTTTTTTTTTGATAATCTTATTTTGTTTGCTAATAATTGTGTTTTATTTTTATTTTTCATTAATATTTTTTTTTGTTTGAGAATGACAAAATTTTGTGAAACATCCAATGATCATATACATGGGCAAAACAACGTGCACAATTCATAATTTACTAATTCATCACATCTTACTTAAAAAAAATGGAATAAATCTCTTTAATTTTACTAAAAAAAAGACTTGAATCCGAATTCATTAGATTTTTTAACAATTTCGGCAGGATATGAAATATCGATAATATTATTTTGACAATTAAGACTATCGTGGCCACATCAAATTACCAAAAACGTACACTATTGAAAGTATTACTTCAAATAGATGTAGCATTAACAGTTGCAGATATAAAAATGCATTCACTGTATTCATTGTTCAGATGTGTATGCTAGATCGCTGGACATGATGCATATGTGGCATCATGCAACCGGTATTGGTCGAACCAGTGATGATGCAACATATGCATCACCGGCCACGAAAGCGTTAAATATTTATGTCTTCCTTTATTTACTTAATATCTTTGTGATCCTTCAAGTAAATGACTGATACATTTTAACTTGTACTTTTCTGTCATCTGAAGACATTTTTTAAATAATATCTTATGTCATTTGTTTATTTTTATATTAAATAATCTATTTATTCTACTTCTTAAATACGCTTTATGAAAAAAAATATTTACTCACCTTTCTTCTGAAATAGACCTTTGTATCGAAAGAGGTAGGCAGTTCACCGTTCATGATAGTCATTTACTTCTTGCACATTGTTCGTGTTGTGCAAAGGAGAATTGAGCTTAAACAAAAACAACCATTGATTAGGAAAACCATATGCAAGAAATCTGCTCCAATTACCCCAATTAACTCCCAAAACAATAGATGATCCTGAAAGATTTATCGTTAATATCAACAAGAGCTTGTTTGCTTGATTCTCCCTCAACAGTTGATAACTTTTGAGCTTTTTTTTTAATTACTATTGAGCCCAATTGTTATTTCCTGGTCTCTGGAATCTATTAACCCAACCGTCACGGCTGCTCAAAAACAACCAAGTCGTCCAAAGGGGGTCTATCATAGACCCTAAGTATTTCAAATCAAGATATTGATGAATTCTTAATTCCGCATGACCCGTCATAGCTTGAAGGTAATTACAATCGAATTATGTTGTCAAGTTAATCGCTACTGAGTGCGGATAGTACTCGGATGGGTGACCATTCCGAAGAGACGCTGCCAACAGAGGGGTGGGATGAAGACTGACGACCTTCACTTCACAAAAAATGAATTGTCAAAAATATAAGCTGGAAAACGAATAGCAGCGCTTTTGATGATCTCTGGTAGTGACGGATCTCGTAGCAGTCCGATGCCAAAAGTATTTGCAGTTGGACTCACCTGAGACGATCACGACGTGCGGCCGGGGCTGGGAGTCCACCGGGAACTACAACGCTGGTGAAGTCGAGGTGGAGTCCACAGCCTGACGTCAGTGATGTGGACAGCTCGTCCTGCGAATGGTGGTCTTTATAAATGGCCATGTTGACGAGAGGAGAGTCTCCAGAGTCGTCATGGCGACGTACGTGTGAAGCACGTACTCAATGTGGCTCCATCTCCCAATAGAACGAAATGCAGGACCGTTTTCACGCTGTAACTGAAGAAAGAGAAGAAAAGAGATGGGCAGGATGCCAAATGCTGCCAATAAATTAACCAATTATAGATCAACTTCTTCCGACTTTTTCTAATCTAACCTAACTAACACATTTTCGGTATACGGGCAAAAATCATTACGTAAATAACTAGGTTGTAACTTGGAGATTGGCATAATTTTTATAAGTGAAATTAATAGAATCGTAAATCATCCTGATATTGTGCGTTTTGTTTTGCCGGAGTGTAAAAAAAAATACCAAACCATTTGCATGATCACTACACAAGAAATTAGGACTGAATTGTTTAAATGTGGCATTTTTAGATTTAAAAAGAAATGGCCTAAAATTAAATAACTTTTTGTTTAGCAAAATTTAAGATTATCTGACTTCATCAATAGTTGACCTTGTTGCATGACTTTAAAAGTTATCGAGTTGCGTTTAATGTAAGCGTACAATTTGTACAACGTCAATACATACTAACTGCATGACGATTTCAGAAATCTGGTTCTGCAAAACATGAAGCATTAATTAAAGATGGAAACTCAGAGGATTCTGACTCTGAAGAAAAAGTAAAATCTGCAAAGTAATAGCTTTGTAAGTACACATCATTGCATTAATCATCCTAATGCATGCTGTTTAATGTTATTTGTGGCGTCGGTCTGCGTTTTTTTTGTTTGTGAATAATTATGTTTTTTATATCCGTGTATTTTTATTATTTATGATTACGAATGATATTAACAGTGTATATTATTTTTCAGTCGTGGGTAATTGCTTTTCGCAAATATGTGGGACTTCAATGTGAAACTGATTAGATTTAATTGTAGCAAAAATATAAATAATGAGTAAATTTTATTTTAATTAATGAAGACATTGCGTAAAAAAGACAAAAATATTTCTGATTTTATTACTGGGATGCGAGTAAGTATTTCATATATTTGTTTTAAATATATTCAATTAATTGAATGGTGCTCTTCATGAATAAAACTACTCCTTAACATACCTCGTAACAATAGTATCTTTCGAAAACACTTGTCAAATCGTAATATATATATGTATATATTAATTTTTTCATCAATAAATGTAATAAACAATGACACTATTCAATACGTGTCTTCCAAAAAATTGTTTAGCTCAATTTTTAAATGACGTATGTTATAATTGTGTGAACTCAAAACTCTGTGTATATGATGTACACTTTAATTCCATAATTTTAATCTAAATTAGGATTTTACAGCGTTGTCGCTCTTTAACGTAGACGTCAGGATGGCTATCAAAATACAATAAAATTCTCGTAAAAGGTTTTTTATCTCAATTTCATCGAATTATTATACGCATACCCTATTATTTATTTAATAATTTTATATGTATGTATTTTCATTAGTGCGGCTTGCATTGTTAATTATTGTTTAATATTTTGAATGCTCTCTTAATTTTAAACGATAAAACTCGATAATCATAATTTATGATAATGAATCGGAAAAGTTGATTAATTAATTGATAATACGTAAACAGGTTTATTTTATTTATGCTTAAACGTTAGTAAGAATGTCCTCTAATATTAATCAGGCGGGTATTATTTTTGTGTGTATTTCACATGTGCCGTCCTTTTGTTGTTAATCGGTATACTTGTAATTAATATGTAACGTATTTGATGAGCCTCCTTCAAAATATTATCAATTTACTATGCTAAATTTGCAACGAGTAATAATTGGCATTTTTATTTAAATATTGATTTTCCATGTGTAGTACCTGCTCAACAAATTAAAAACGTTCAACTCTTAGTTTTTAAACTACTATTTTACAAGGATGATATTATGGATTAAACGAGATCATGTGAACATAACGTAGATAAGGATAGGGGCAACATGCAACTAATAATAAACGAGTCTTAAGCTCATTTACATAAACACTCATTTTTTATGATGAATTCGTCCAGTGTCATTTGCTTTCTTTTTCTCTCGTTAAGCAAATGTCGGTAGTAGAAGATCGCATCCAAAACTCCTCGTCTTGCTTTTGTACTTTCAAAATAAACTTTTATCAAGTTAACCTATAGTGAGTTCTTTGCATTCATCGTTTTCAGAATCACTATTTTCATGTTCTTGTTCTACCAGTTCTTAAAGGGCGTCGTTGATATAAGTCTCACGATCTCATCTGTTTCGATTAGATTTCCAATTTAGACTACCATATGCTCTTCTTGTTGGATACTTTAGGATATTTCCGGCCATAGCTTCTTCCACACACAAACAAGGTCGATATTACCTATAGCATCCATCCATAGAGGTCGCATAGTTTCCTCCAAGTAGTAAAGACCCACCTCAGGGTTAGAAGGCCACTTAAATAAATAATAAATTAATAAAATAAAATATTGCACAGTTCATTCTTAATTTTCGTAGTCTGTTTTATCAATAAATTGTTGATATATGTGATGTAGATAATATGTCTTAAAATTTAATATGACTCTTTTCCTAAACTACTGCAATCGGAATTATTATTTAAGCGGTCTTCTAATCCGAAGGACCTGGTGAAAAATATCTCCACCGGTCCCGGGCATCTTCTATCCACCTTCAAAGCACTAGAAGAGGCATGTCCATCTCAATCCTGATGTCAGGACTGAGACAATTGTCCTCCAGATTAACCAGGCTCTTCGAATGCAAGTCAGGTCTCCAGCTATAAACCCCAGGAGCTGAGATGTCAATGCGCGGATTCTTACAATGATAATCGGACGAGTAGGGCCAATTCGTATTATTTACCGTCTGATCGGATGCTACAAGCACCTTCAGTAGCACATCTGTCACCAAATCGACTCATGGGCTCATCATAGTTCCATAGAATCTACGAAATCATGATTGTGCCCAACCGTGATCTAACGATCGAACTAACGTGCCTGCTCCCTGCTGTCAGGGATTTTGTTTTGAAATTGTCATCTCTCGTTGTAAGGATTATCAGGTCCTTCCTGGCCGAGCAGTATTTTTGTTGAGGCGGCACTTACTCGCTGCTGTCCTGAGACGATCATTGCAATATGACATTTTACAGGATGGGCCTTGCAACTGACACACTCGCCATCATTCCTGCCTCAAGGTTACCTGACCTTATCTAATTTTTGTTTTTTTCATTGAAAATATTTTTAATTTCAAACATTAAGCAGTTATACGCCATTGACACCTGAGATGCAAAAAATAAGTATGTCTCAAATGACACAGATCGAATTAATAAATAAGTTTTTTTATTTTTGAAATTGTAGCGTCATATATTCTTCAAGTTCTAAATGATGATGATTTCGTATGGCTTTTACTTTGCCATTCTTCGCATGCTCGTCGTTGTTGGAGTTTCCTCCTCCATTTCGGAGCACTCCAAGAACAACATTAGTTGGCTACGTGAATCCAGGCAGTTGACCCACTAGCTTCCGGAGGGGCAGGCCCTCTTTGGGCCGCAGGCCAACATTGCACGCCTTAGCGATAGTCTAAAACAGCCACCAGGTGCGGCATTGTTTCCATCCGTACGAGTTTCCTCGTTGCCGCTACGGTCTAGGACTTAAGGACGGAGCGAGTTTGATTTGTTATATAAATCACCAGTTCGAAGATAAAGAGCAGCAAACAATATTGCTGGATTTTGGTGTTGCCAGTATGCAAAAATCGGCATCTTAGAGATAACATTAAAAATTAATTCAAAAGATTTTTTAAATATTTCTTTTAAGGACGCATTTTATGATAGTAAATTCAGGTCGAAGAGCTGTTTAAAGCGTCATTTATCATTATTTATCATTATTGTTTAATATTTATCACCAACGGTAAAGAAATCCAGTGAAAAAATTAAACCAGACAGTGAGTTAACATAAAAAATTCTAATTCGTTGAGCAGGTATTACGCATTCTATAATTTTCTCATATAGATAGTCCTACAGTTTTTTAATCTAATCGTTTTTATTATTATCTTTAAAAAAAAAAATTCTAACTTAAAATATTTCTTGCTGATTATCATATCAGTTCGGACTATACCAAAAAAAATCGTATTCGAGTAAATACTATATGTACATTATATAGTATATAAAGTTACCATTGTATTATATATTTATAGTTTATAAATATACAAACACTCGGCAAAAATTCATGTTTTTAACATGAGCCCAAAAAAGTTGGCATTATTTTTATACACAATCGTTTGTGCATATTCGAATGTTTCCTAGACAACTTTTTTATTAGTACGTAGTGATAGTACAATTATAATTATAAAATTACGCTCAGCTGTAATAATTTTATTCAATATTGAACCGTTTCGTGATCAAGCGTTTTAATTAATATTTAGACCATGTGATACTCGCGATGTACTGTGACATAATCTCAACATAATTGTCGGATACACATCTCAATATGGGACAGAAAATGTTTAATTTTGAATTATATTTATTTTCGACAGACGTACTGAAGTTCCTTGTATTGTTTTTAACCCTTGCGACATCAAAAATCTTAATGCACGTATTATTTTGGTCTCTTATTACTATGACCGACACCACTTTAAGTAATATTTAAGTCTATTTGATTATAATAGCGTTCTCTCTCCCTTTCACTAAGCATACATTATGTATTTTTTTCGTATCTATTAAGTACATATCAAAAAATATGCTGTTCTTTTAAGCAAAATAAATAAAACGTGACATTTTATGTTATGGTATATGTGTATATCGGGGTTTTCAGTGCTTTTCAATGAATACGGATTTTGGGATTATCTTAAATTGAATTTCCCGACTGCATCAATTTAATAAAATTTGTTAGTTATTTTCTTGTGTTCATTTAAACGTGGCATTTCAAAATGTGAATTATATAATTTATTCTTTAAGTCACAGTGATATGTTTAATAAGAAATTTAAACAATTTTATATAATTTTATTCTATTGTATTAGTATTTTTAATATGTGCCATAAGCTTGAAAGCCACCGATATTATTTTTACTATCCCTTATTTACTAAGAAATGTGTTGTATTATATATTAATTAATAAAATTGTTGACAACAGACATCTATTTTTTTTATTTATGATCTATTTATTTGAATTCCCTCAGACTAGAGAAAATCCAGAAGAAATTACTAAGATATCTCTGCATGATGGAGTTTAGATTCTAACCCAATATACCCACCGCATGGGTACAGAGCTGCCTGGTGTATGTAACCATCGAGAAATGTTTTTTATGAGTGATTGGTGACCCAGGTTAATTTGTAATGCCAATCATGCATAAGTTATGACAATGCCTACTTCGGAATACCGGGCTGGATTTCGGAATACCGGGCTGGATACAGTGGAATGCACACCTACAGTGGAATGCATACCTACAGTGGAATGCACACCTACAGTGGAATGCATACCTACAGTTGAATGCACACCTACAGTGGAATGCATACATACAGTGGAATGCACACCTACAGTGGAATGCATACCTACAGGGCTTAATTTAACAAATACAATTATTATTATTGATTATTTTCAAGATTATTTCAACTTTTTAAAAAACTCGTAAAGCCAAAAACGATAAATCGAGGGATAGGTGTACACATATTTATATTCAGCACAAAATCGTTTTAAAACCTTTCCGCGAGATAGCGATCGTACTTCACTATGATACAGTATTTGTTCTTATTTTTTTCTTATTTGTCCTTATTTTTTTCTTATTTGTTCTTATTTTTTTTTATTCCAACCATTTCAAGTCGAGATATTGATGAATTCTTCATTAATAACTTGAATATTTTTTTTAAATGGATTAATCTATTCCTTTTGTTGTTTGTTGTTGTTGTGTATATAAATATGTTCTCATATGTGTTATTATTTAACAGACTTAAATATATAAATTCCTTAAATAAGCTATGTGGAAAAATATTTATAAATGAATATTTGTACTTTGTACTGATTTTTTTCGCGGCCCCCGCGAGGAATCCTGCGACCCCCTAGAGGGCCGCGGCCCATAATTTGGGAAGCACTTCCCTACATGACTCTCACCAGGTCCATCCTCCTAACATACGGATCTGAATGTTGACTTTTAACAAAAGATTAGCGACAACTGGATATATTGGAGAGGAGAATTCTGAGACGAATATTTGGACCCATATTCGACGGTGGGGAATGGCGTATCCGAAGCAACAAGAAGCTGTACTGACTATACAAGGATATATCCGTCACCGCTGTCGTCAGATTGGCCAGACTCCGGTGGGCCGGTCACATGTCAAGGATGCAGGACAGTCAGCTGCCGAAAAGGCTTATGGTTAACAAGCCTTCCTGTCCCCGGAGGAAAGGAAGACCAAGGCTGTGGTGGTTGTACTGTGTACAGAGGGACACTGCATCATTGAAACTTACCGGAAAAAGGACTGACGTGATGACAGACCGGATAAAATGGAGAAGAGTATTAGATGAGACCAGGGCTCTACAAATAGGGCTGTTGCGCTTGTGATGAATGAATGAATATAATTTTCGGCAATAAATATTCTACAAAAATAGTCCTGTCCCCTTCCGAACATAACCTCATTTAATCTTAATAATTTTATTCCAATTAGTTTTTCTGAAGATGTTTAAAATCTTATTTCTTCGCGATAGATGTCTGTCCGAGATGACGCTAAAGTATTTCACTTCATTGCTCCATAGTGTATTATTAATTACTATGCCATTTCTGCTGATATATTGACTCGAAGATTACAATGATTCTGCCCATTGGGTATTAGTGAATAATCTAAAACATATTAAATTATTTTGTACAGGTGCAAAATGCCGATGAAGTTCCGATTCCAAAATAATAAGAATATAATATGAGGACAAAAATAAAACAATTCATCTGTATAAAATAATGTATATTTCTGCTGATGATTTTTTTTTATTATTTAAATGCTGTTGTATTGCATCGTTAAAACAATAAGTATCACTGTCGGTAATTTTACATCTAAGGACAAAAAGATCTGTGATCGTAATGAATTAAAGCACTTTTCACATACATATATTTATTTATTAGTGAGGATGGATGTATAAAATATAGCCTTATCGAAGTCACCGGAATTCTAACCACTGAAATATATATATATATATTAAATAAGCCAGCGAAAAGCTATCATCTATAAATGTATTTACATATATAAAATATATATATACAATTATAGTGTGCGCGTATAAAGGCCGCTACATTTTATCTAATATCCCTTCGAGAAAAATAACAATATATTCTAACACTGGTCCATATGACTAAATTAATGGATGGTATATGTCACAAAATTTACAATATTCATTGTATTATAATTAAATATATCCAAAACAACGTTTAGTTTCAACGGAGAAGAATCGATTGATGATCCACAAAATGGGGCGTGACTATCGCATAAATATGAATAATTATCCTACGTACGCTGATATTATTAGATTGAAACGATATGCTTTCTCATCTTCCCGAAGTCCGCAATCGGCCCGGGAAAATTTGGTTCCATTCTGCGAATCATTCATCGATTTTCAAATAATCTAAACAAATGAATGTTAAAAATATATTTTGTTCTCATCGATGAAATTGCTAGCGGTTATGTTCGCAATATATCGATCGAGGTTTGAGCATTATTTAAGTAAAAATCGATCGAATGTCAAAATATTAAACATTATTATGGATTGTTACGCACGTCGACATAATTATATAAAAACAAGCACATTTTATGGCATATATTTTTGTACAATATTGTCATATCTTCATATTCTGACATCAAACATGTCTTTGACATTAATCGTTTTGAATTTAAAGATCACATCAATCGTTTAAAACATTTTCTTTATCTATACAGCTCTAATAAAAGATTTTTTTTATTAAAAAAAAATAATTAAATACATATATTACAGTAAAATTTCTAGTATGTATATATTGTACTCTCTCAGTAATTTTTCTTACTAATTAATATTATCTTCTCGTAATTATATCTGGTATTATACATACACAGCTTTATATATATATATTGTTTTTTTTTTTAAATATTAATTAAAATTTTACATTACTCGTGCGATTAACGCGATTGTGATACATCGGTCTTCAAACTACTCGTGCAACCAATTGTTCGGTGATCGACTGACTATCTGCATAATCACGTATAGAACGAGATGCAGTTACAAACAGAGCATAAATCAAGACAGCCTTTGTTTTGCGCATCCATTATCTAAGTTTTGAGTGCCTATTTTTCTTGGGATTTGTTTAATTATTTTGCATAACTATCGGCAATCTCTGCAATAGTAAGATGCAATTTAAAAGGATTATGTAGTTAAGAGGTTAACAGAGAACAGATTCTGAAAAATATGATAATTTTGACGATAGCATCTCTGAGATTATAATTTATTAAAATTATGTGGAAGATGAAAAAAATATGTATTACAGATTTCTCACCACAGATTCTTGAGAAGGAAAACCCTTAACTGATGGCCGATAAATGGTTTAGTCTTGATACTTTCGCTCCTCTTCCTTCGTTCTAGGGGACCCTCTCTTTGTATAGGTCTTTCCCATGATCAAGGGATTGCTATTGCGCTACAAGGGCATTAATCACTTGCGACTTGTGACTCATTATAAGCAGTAAGGCCTAGAAAAGATGAGAACGAGTACCGAGACAAACCCCCTCCTACTTGCCTGGACACAGTCGGGAGGGTAAAATCCGATACCAACAGTTGTAGGTGATACACGTCCAATGTCAGCAATGGCCAAGAGAGGGAAAACTCTTTACAAAAAACTGCATGCCATTGGGTCCCCGCAGTATGGACACAAAAGAGGAGCCCTCACGTCACGTGTGAGACTAGGATACCTTTGTCCTCGACTACCATTCGAGAGTCCGGTAAGGCCCATACATAATTTCTCGTGGCTGGCAAATAATGATCATGATGATGCCAAACTTTTTGTAATTGAACACAGTGAAATGGTGTTTCAACACCTTTTTATAGTAAAAATTCCAGCACCTTTTTTTGTAAGAAGCCGTGAACATATACATACATATATGCAAGGTCTTTTTTGTAAGATAACTCAGTGGAACGATGTTCCACACTTTTTCCCCTAGTAAAAGTTCTAGCACCTTTTTTTTTAAATAGCCCTTCCTATATACATATATTGACATTGAGCTTTTAATAATTTTCAATGAATAACTGAACCAAGAAAAGTATCTAACTGACCTAATCAGACTTGAAGTTGTAGGACACTGACAGATATAATGACTCGGAAACTCTAAATAAATTGCGCTTGAGAAGTACTACGGCCAATTCTATGCTACCTCTCCTATTAACGAGGCAAGTATTTAAATCTGTTAAAAAGCACCATGAGAACCGACGTACAGAGTCAGTTTTTATTATACTATATTGAATTTCAAGAAAATTGCTCTTATATCTCTTTATAACATTCAAACGACAAGAATCAAGTTCGAAGACCAAAGTACCACTGTATTATGAATCAAACGAATATAACATCTTCGATTGTTTTATATCACAAGTTTACACATTATCATTGCGTCGGAAAATGTAGTAATTTTTTCTTCTGCAATATTAATATACCGTTTTAAAAATGTATACAAATCACACAAAACATATATTTCAAATGTTATAACATACTAACATTTTAAGGGATATTATATTCAAGTGCGTAAGGCGATCCATAATAGTACTGCATGTTACAGAACTCTCTATGAAAATGGTGATTATTTTGCAGTGAAAATTTATCATGTATGTATTATTGAATTTTTAATTATATATCATAGAAATATATATATATTGTATTTTAATACGTCTAATTCCCTGTTGTTCAATTACATTTTAATTTTAAAATATACCGATTATCGCGTTTGCTATAGCTTCATAAGCATATTAACCGGATGGTCCTACTCGCCAAAGATCAAAAAATAAATCATCATTCACAATCTCATTGTGAATGCGATTCCAAATAAATAAACGATTTATAATCAATGCAAACGTCAAGTAAAAATGTTCAAATTTATGTTAACGTAAGGCTGTGAAATTTATCAGAGTTTAAAACCGAGCAATGGATAAAATGAACCGAATGCTTTGTATAAATAATATCGTTGGATTTATGACTCTGAGACATTTCACCGATTATTAATAAATTATTTGCATTGAATTTATATTATAACCAGTCTATCTTTGGCATTTCATATATGGTAAGGCTCACAGCATCAAATATATATATATTATATAATAGTTTAACATATAATATGGTCATCTTTCATATAAATATTAACGTAAAGTATATGTTTAAAAACAAAATTATGCGTTGGTTCATTTTTGTTTTTAACTTTTAATCATAATAACAACCGATAATATAAATATTAGCTTTTTTCTAATATAATTAATATATAAATACATTTTTTTTAAGGCGAGTGCGATTTTGCATGTGACACAGAGGTAATGTGTATTGTTCCTTCGATTAAAATTTAAAATCTTCTCCCCGAATACCCATTGAATCGAGTAATTCTTATTGTCAATAGTAGGTGATACATTAATCGCTCGTTGCAATATGTGCGAGGTTTCACAATTAATAACGTTACTGTGTGTAAACACAAAACTATCCAATTCGTTCTAAATAAATCTGATTTTCAGTGTTTCTCGCTTGGAATTAAATTTAAACGGTAACATTACACATTTGTATTTTTATATTCTGCATTAATTCTATCATAAGATTGGCTTAAACTTTATATAAATATGAAATTTGCAAAATAGACGTAACGTGGGGCCCGACATAGAGCGTTAAATTTAATATTAGCAGCCGTAAATAATCACATAGCATTATCACTCAAACAATTTGAAATGCCTCTATCGTTAGTGCTATAAAATATATTTTAAAATTCGTGCATTTCACAATGTATACTCAATCTTTTCTTTATAAATTTGAAAAATTCGACATAAATAATCAACATCAGTCATCAATTTTCATTTAAAAATAGGTAAGAAATATATATGTACACGTACATATGTATTAGGCAAATTGTCCGTTTCAAAAGCACTTGCGAAGTAAAATCGTGAGCACATATTGAAAGCAAAATGAGGTAACAGTGTTCCATAAGAGTTAGACCACTCTCGGCATCATCGTATAAACAAAACGTTCTCTTATATTTTTTCGTACCACCGCGCCGACTTATAAAAGTTTTCTAAAATCCACTGTACAAGACACGGGCCAATAGGTGCTGCTCGTGCTTTCAAGAGGTCTTCTGTGCCCATTTCAAATCGTCTGCACGTGGTTTGCAGCCGGTCACAAACTCGATGGCCGCCTCTAACAACGACCAAAAATATAGTTTCTCCAACGGCCAATTGAGCCAACCAGTGGTTATGCAGAAATATGTTTCGTGCGGTGCGACGTGGTGTATGCGATGATGCCTCCGCGGAAGTATTATCCGGTGCTCTTGCAGCCACACCACCCATCCCGGCAATCCAAAGTATGTATGTGACCATTTGTGAATCTGAAACACAATCAAATAATTATTAACTAGATATAAAATTATTATATATAAAACTTCATCTCGATTTAGGCGGTATTCGTTTTACACGGTTTTGGTTTACGCGGTATTTTTTAATATTTCAACCGATCCGTCACATCAGAGACCCAAAGCTTTTCAGATATTGATAAATTCTTCATCAATATCTTGACACTTTTTTTAAAAACGAATTATTCTAAGAATAAAAATAGTTATTCATGATATGCTTCATAATTTGATCAATGTTTTGGATTTTTTAACTAATCTATATGACGCGTAAATGACACGCGCACTCAACTAAGAGTTGTCGCGGCACGTGTCACTAGTACGTTTCACTCGCAACTGGCACATCGTACCGGATGCGAGTAAAACAATAAAGTCAATGATTATTTATAATATTTTGTATTTAGATTTAGTTTTTTTAGACAAATCCAAAAAGTTTGTGACATGTAAGATTTATATTAAAAGAGTTATTCAAGCAAAATAAAAACTTGTGGTCCCCAATAAACCCTATCGGCACGGTTAAAGATAATTAAATATAACTGGACCTAATGAATGGATAAAAAAAAATATTTAGAACCAATCTACTTTTTTTGTATAGTGTTTTAAATTACAATTAACGTAGATATTTATTTCTGAAGCTCATCTTTCATTTTTATATTTGTCTTATGCCTCGATTTACACTTTATTTGTAAAAATCTCCTTGTCTCAATTCTTAGGAATTCTTTTGAATCTTGACTTATACTGATGCCATCCTCGAGTTATCTTGTATTTTATATTTGAAATGTGACTTTAGAGTTACAAGCTTTACATACCATGGAATGCGAAACGCACTAACATCAGCATTCCATCAGAACTGAGCATAACAGAGTGTCTTTCATTGATTTGTCCTAGCTCGAGTTCTATCCTTTCTTTTCTGGGATACATTTTAACTTAGATGCGGTAAGCTAATATATAGCCAAGGCTAGATAGAAACGACGTTTTTATCCCCAAAAGACTGCTCTTTGCAAACGTCATCCAGTTTATACACTTGACGAAGTACAAATATGAGCTCCAGCCATGAAGATTGAGAGATCAAGGAAGAATCTGCCCCGTCTACTGCCAATAGACTTGCTTGCTAAAGAGCGAAAGGAGCTCTTTGTAGCAAGGAGAAACGAACAGCGGAAAAAGTGTGCCTCGAAACGATAGATACCGCGAATTACACATTACTATACTGTCCATGATTTAGAGAAGTGCACAAAAGTCTAGGAGGAAAAACGTCAATCATTGAAACCGTGCGAAAACTTCTAGCTAAAGAGCAAGAGCAAAATATGCTATCCACATTTGCCAGGAAAAAGGAGCCGACACTTCAAAGTGACGGCTAATTAACGGCGGTGGATAAGGACGTGCGGTAGGAGTACTACCCGAAAGACAGCCAACACAACAAAGAATATCGAAAGACAATACCGTGTGGTCGGACTGAAGTTGAGTAGGCATTTTAGCGGGTAAGAATCTGGCATCCCCTGAATTGGGGTATCTATGAAGATTTCCCCTCCTCCAACAGGGAAAAAATAATTATTTTTACTTATTATTATTCAATATAATAGAACATATTGATAGAAGTAATAACATCAAATTAAATTATCAATAATTCAAATTTATAGTAGATTAATGACATTTTTCGCGATCCGTACCGCAAGTTTAGTGTTAAAGCACGATCCAGATGATGTATCGAAACTCAAGATTACTATTTTAGAAGTAGTGTTTAAGAAATATACTATTTTAATTTTCAATATTCCGCAGCACCCCCAAAAATATTGTACCGACGATCCGCCACTGATTTAGAATAAAAATATTAAATTGCTTTATTAAATTAAAATATTTAGTGCTTGAAATTCAAGGAAGTATGTCGACGATTTTCTTTACCTAGCAAATCTTAAATTTTATAAATTAAAAATATTGTTGTTGAACCTGCAGGTTTTCCGCCCCTGCTTTAATTTATGTGTTAATTATTATTCGTTGATGACATAATATATATATTAAAAAAATAATTATGAATACCTGATTAGTCATAGCCACAAATATTGAGCAGAGGAACCAATAGCAAGACCAAAGAAATTGACCTTCTATGAAGTCATCGGATGCTGTAATAAACTGCCACGTCATTCTGGCTAAGAATGGAATTGTCACAGCGAAGTTGTCCCCGTTGGTTTCGATGAAATCGTGTCGCGTTATTGACGTTGGATCGATGTGATGTTCGCGGAAAGGCCTCAGAAAATTCTATAAAGACATTATGCAATATTAACGAGCATCTAAAGATGGAACGGCGACGAATGATTGATGAGTCGATACCTTTCCGATGAGCGGTAGATCTACTGCGCCCCAAGAGTCGGCGGCCCAATGGACGAGACCGGAACCAAAATCAGCTGTGAGTATTCCGCAGAGAGCGGCTAAAGCGACACCGGAGATGGCTTCCATTCTGAAATGCTTCATCAGGAAACAAGCATTAACGACCATCAACGTCAGACAAATGCTAACGCAAACGCATTCCTGTATACGTTTTCCTGAAAAAAAATAAAACAAACCAATCAGCGATCGTATGAAATATAAATGGAGCATTTGCGGGTAATAAATGGATCAATCGCTCAAACTCTTCTGGGTTACGACCTCCGTTAATAATTCGATGCGTGGGGAGGGCTGCCCGCGGAGGCTCTACAAACACGTCATGCAGCCACTGAATAAAGCATTGCAAGTGTAAAGGGGAGTGACCCGGCCCTTATCGCCTCCACTTCGGTTACACGTCCATACCGAAAAATAGACTGTGTATTAATAGGTTGCGAGTATACATAATAATAGTCTTCGGTTCAATAATCGGAGTAATGGTGCCTATTCGTAGGTTGCCTTTATAAATAAACCGTGATTGGAAAAGCGTTCCGAGGAAAACTGCCGCCGGTAACCGGGCACGGAATGAGTGCGTAACGTGTTTCTGAAGTGACGTGATTTATATCACCTGAAAGAGCTTGGATATTCGGCGGTACAGCAAAAAAACACGTCAATCTTGTACATAAATTACAACACAATTTGGTCTGAATACATAAAATGTCGTTTAAAAATATCTGCATTATTCATAACGTGTATTTTTATCAGTGATACACGTGTTATATGGCGCCATCGAAATAGAACCTCTTTCAGTAAAAAAAAAGAACAATAAAGAAATGCATTTTAAATTATGTTTTTTATCATGCAAGATCCATTAGTCGTTGAAACGAAACACCACTCTATTGAATTGTGTTTGACTTTCGATTGTATCTGCGATATTCGGTAACTTTATAGATTACCGAATATATGAGTAATGTAATCACCATTGAATACACAGTGTAATTATGATTAATTCGTATGATAAAATGTGTTTCGATAACGAATAAAATATATCTAATGGTTTTTATAATATATGATTATATGTATTCATACGTTTATTTATTTTAAACGTGCTGAAAAAATACGCAGTAAAAAATCAATAATTTTAAAATTAAGCTGAATGCATTCTAAAAATTCCAAAATTTATTAACCACTATCGCCGGCGAGTCGCATGTTTATTCACTTCACACGCTACCGTCTCACCGGTGAGTCGCGATGTTTTTTAGAAGAACATAAAAATGTTATAAATATGTATAAAATATTGTGCCAGTGACATATATTATGTCAATTAACCATGTCGTGACTTGTATCAGTTTCGATAGGTACCCGCGAAAATCTATGAATTCTGGGGAAATTCTTTATACCACTGACTAGGGAAGGATGTAAGTATGAAAAACACCTTGGCCTTAGAATCTTTATAGAACCTTTATATGGGTAAATGACGCGTTGGAACCACTCTGTTATGCCATTCATCCAACGTCAAATATTATAAATAAAAATAATTAGATGTTTTAACCTAGCCGTGCCGATGGGGTCTATTGGGAACCCCAAGTTTTTTTTTATTTTTTTCGAATAACTCTTTTAATATAAATCATACGTCACAACTTTTTTGCATTTATTTAAAAAAATCTTAAAAATAAATATTATGAATAATCATTGGCCGCAATTGCGAAAATATAACAACAATATTCGACGGCGTGTCCTCAGACTGCGGCGGGACATCGCCGATTGTGCGTGTCATTTAAAATCTAAAATATCATTAAATTATAAAGAAAAAAAATAAAAAACAACAATTCTCGCATCTGTAACCACGCTGTTTTTTCGCTTTAAAACAAAATATTATCCACAGATAATGACATAAATTTTTCAGATTACATTATATACTTTATAAATAGTTAAGGATTTGGAAACATTACTAAACATTGCGACATTGCTATATATAATAAAATAATAGTGATCATTGTGTTTCATTTCTTGTCAACTTATAGGATTTTTTTACTTCCCTGATGTTTTTTTAACGCCCTAATATATATTTTATCAATCTGATTAAATGACTTTTTAATATCTCAATGTTCAGTGAATAGTGTAAAAATTATCATTACAATCCATGCTTTAATATTTTTAATGAGTTACCTTTGCCAAGTAATGCCTCGTGTTTTTGTCTTAAAGAATTCTCTTGTAATTGATCAAAAAACGTGTATTTTATAAGGTTTATTTCAATTTCTTTTAAGCTACTGCTAGCTGTAAATATCCGTCATAATTTGAAGGTTCGGAATATTATCATTAAGTTAACCGATACTGATCGTGACAATTCTGAAGAATTCTGAGGCCAGTACGGTAATGTTAGTTCATTAAATAAATAATCACTTCATTAATTGGTCGATTGTTCTATCCTTTTGTTAGTTTTGTTTCTTTGAATGATCGAGATTTTTTTGCTTTTCAAGGATTTACCAAAAACCTTCCGGGTCTAGTAAATGGAAAATAGAGAAGCTATTACTTAAAGGTGTAACGATTGAAAAATTTCAGCTGAGAAACTATTTTCTAGAACACGACTCTGATTTCGATCGTCTTTTTGAATTTAAAAATAAATTATTGAGACCGGAAAAGTTCACATTACAAATGAATTCTTGACGATAATGTTTGACTTAGTTCAAGGTTCTCGAAAACGCAGCGTTTTATTAAACTAGATAGAACTGGATTTCAGTTTACACAATTTTTTCACATTTAAATTAAGCTATTGTTTAATTTTTGGATCAATGTTATCAAATTTATTTATTTACAACTTATGATTTTCGCTTTAATTTGCGCACGATCTTGCTTTACAGCATAGGTCATGACTGATAATGGCTCGCTCTTGTTGAATCAGTCACTGAAGATTATTAAATTAAAGATAATTATTTTGCGGCGCAAATTTTACAATGCTGATATATGTTTTAGGTTCTATAGATTTCGAGTCCCGCGACTCGGTGAAGATTTGTCGTTGGTGCATTGACAGGAGGGGTCGAGCTGCGTTTCACACGAATGCCTTGTGCACTGCAGTAGTTTGATTGCACGCGGCACAATATAATATAGCCAACCTGTGGAATATGTAATTTTTCAAGATCCGCATTGTGGGGCGAGAGGGGGGGCTGGCGGCAGGGAGGGGCAGGCCTGTGGGATCGATTGTTCCGGGGAGGAGAGGCGCCCGCGCGTCTGGACACGTGCGCCGCCACCGGGATACGGGGAAACCCTGTCTCCCGATGACCTGTTCACCGACATTGGATCGCGGCCAACGCAGCACGGTCTTCGGCAATTCTGGCACTGAAACCAGAGGAAGTCGCGGGAAAGTTGCGCGAGTGTCCACAATTCGAATACCGACAAATAAACGACATCCATCCGCTCCACACAAATTTTCTTCAGTCGTTAAAATTGATGGATTAATGGTGTGATTATTCCTAGGTTATCAGTGCAAGTCATAATTTTTATAGAACCTTTATGTGAACTTTAAAACAATTCAACCTAGCCGTGCCGATATGGTCTGTTCAGTCCATTGGGTACCCCAAGTATTTTATTTTTCTCTAAAAATTCTTTTAATGTAAATCCTACATGTCACAAACGTTTTTCCTCCTAAGTTTTTGTGCACTAAATCATGGACAGTATTGTAATGTGTACTTCGCGGTATCTATCGTTTCGAGGCACACTTTTTCCGGTGTTCGTTTCTCCTTGCTACAAAGAGCTCCTTTCGCTCTTCAGCAAGCAAGTCTATTGGCAGTAGACGGGGCAGATTCTTCATTCATTGCTGGAGCCCATATTTGTACTTCGTCAAGAGTACAAACTGGATGACATTTGCAAAGAGCGGTTTTTTTTTTATCTAAAAACGTCGTTTCTATCTAGCCTTGGCTTATATTAGCTTACCGCATCTAAGTTAAGATGTATCCCAGAAAAGAAAGGATAGAACTCGAGCTAGGGCAAATCAATGAAAGACACTCTGTTATGCTCAGTTCTGATGGAATGCTGATGTTAGTGCGTTTCGCATTCCATGGTATGTAAAGCTTGTAACTCTAAAGTCACATTTCAAATATAAAATACAAGATAACTCGAGGATGGCATCAGTACAAGACAAGATTCGTTAAACGCGACTCAATTGATATGGGCATATGACCAGAGTGAATAGAATTTGCATGCTATTTTAACACGCTCTGCGGGATCCAACGCAAAAAAGAAAACTGTTAAAACGATGGAAAACGTTGTTTTGCATCTTGAGAATCTGAGGATCTTGGTGGCTAGTGTAGAAACCAAACCCCAAGTAATTGAAACATGGAAATGTAGATCTTTACAAATAAAGTCTAAATCGAGGCATAAGACAAATATAAAAATGAAAGATGAGCTTCAGAAATAATTATCTACGTTAATTGGAATTTGAAACTCTAAACAAAAAAAGTAAATTGGTTCTAAATATTATTTTTTATCCATTAAGTCGCTTACGTTGCCACGCGCACAATGTTTTTTCTCGCTCGTATCCAGTACGACGTGCCAAGTGCGAGTGAAACGTATTAGTGACACGTGCCGCGAAAACTCGGCAGTCGTTAGTCGGTGGTGAGTGTCATTTACGCGTCGTATTGATTAGTTAAAAAACCAAAATATTGACCAAATTATGAAGCATATCATGAATAACTCTATTTTTATTTTTAAAATAATGCTTTTTTTAAATCACAGGACCCCGGATTTGGAACGACATTTCATTAATTATTTAGACACGATTGACAAGAGTAGTAAATTAACATTACAAGATACCATGTTTTGAGCAAAAATAAAACCAAACCTGTAATAGGTAAACACCTAATCCCAAAGGATTTTTCAAACAGTTGGTACTATATTTTCTGTGCTATCCTGATAGAACAAATTTACAAGGTAAGAACATTTTTAGAAGAAATTGATTTAACACATTCCGTGCCACTGGTAGATGACATTAACTTTTACTGCGGCACCATGTCCGCCACCAGTGGCGGACAAAGATTTACAGACAAATCTAAGTGTAACAAAACGAAAATTATCGAATTATATTTTAGATAAAATAAAAGTTTTTACGAATTTTGAAAATTCATTGCATTATAAACGAGGTTAAAAAATTGGAGCTGTGCAAGATGTTTGATAATAAATTAACTATGCAACGTTGCATTTCTTGCCAGTTTGTGCATGACTAAAATGTTTATCTGAATGCATGATATTACCGTGTGCGTGGGGATTTTTTCAAAAAATAAACGATTATTTATAAAGCCTTAATATAATATAGATAACAATAAAATTTGTTTAATGACGAAGGTGATACTTTTACGTAATATATGCCGTGGCACGGAACGAATTAAATAGTTTAGAACAAATATTGATAAAACTATAAACTTTATTAAAGTGGTGATTAATTATTATTATATGATTTGCTAAAATTGTAAAACAAATTTGTTAATAAAAACTAAATGAATATTAAAAATTTATAAAGGGAACAAACAGAAAAAAATAGCTAAAGCATTTAGCTAATTTAATGGAATTGATCATTTTTTAAATATGGATTCAAACACTGATAGCTCTTTAAAAATGAGCATCCATATTCATAAAATACTTGGCTGTTATAAGAAAATATGCATATGATAAAAATTACAGGCAAACTATTCTGAAAAAAGGGGTTTTCGTGAGAAAAACACTGTGAATTGATTAATTCTTCACCAATATCTTGACTTTTTTTTAAATGGTTGATATTTTGGATTTTTCAATTAATCAATATCAGCACGTGTCACTCGTATGTTTCACTCGCACTCGGCACATCGTACCGGATGCGTGCGAGAAAAATCATCGCGCGCGTGGCAACAGCAGGGAATATTATTGTTGTTTTAATTATTTTTCACAATTGCAGACAATAAAGTACAATGATTATTTATAATATTTAATCTTTAGATATTTTTAAACAAATACAAAAAGTTTATGACATGTAGGGTTTATATTAAAAAAGTTATTCGAGAAAAATCAATAACTTGGGGTCCCTAATAGATTCCATCTGCACGGCTAGGTTAATAAGGTTATATTTTATATAGCCGAGAAAAAAATCTCTATTTGATGATGATAATGACTGATTTGAATATTTACAATTTACAGACACTGGATATGTATTATTTGATAAGTTAATGGACAGGGAAGCTTTAATCCTTTAACTTCAATATAAATTTAATGATGGCAAAAATAAAACTACTTATCCTTGGATTTACACGGTTTCTGTGTTGTATTATTTTACGCAGCTGCAAATTTTCTAAGAAATGTCTTTAAATATTTTTTGATACATCCAGCTATTTGAACGCGAAATTAGACAATGCATAACCAGAATTAAAAAAACAATAGAAATCACAAATGGCATAAACAAATTCTTATAGAAAAACCATTTGAAAACTGTGGCGGAACCGGATTTACCGTGTAATTCGAGAAATTAAAATTATTTAATAATAAAATCGCAGATCCTGAGGAACCTATTTTTATATATGCAGATAATAATAATTTTAAACGAATTCCAAAGAAAAAAAAATAAAAGGTTAGAATTTAACAGTAAAGAATATAATTTAACTCTAGATTTATACCTCAATTTACACGGAACTGAAACGATTTATTTTATTTTGAATAAATATTGATTTTTATATCAGCCTTTTCATGGAATTCTAATCATTTTTTTA
This sequence comes from Philopotamus ludificatus, assembly GCA_022495035.1. Lineage (NCBI taxonomy): Eukaryota > Metazoa > Arthropoda > Insecta > Trichoptera > Philopotamidae > Philopotamus > Philopotamus ludificatus. The sequence goes on along the minus strand of JAGXCT010036868.1, from coordinate 81,602 downwards.
AATGATACACACATTTTTTTATAGAATGGAATTATCACACCTCATTTATAGTATAAGTATTAATATATTAACTGAGTCATAATAACTAATGTCATAAACTTCTTGTCGCTCAATAAGTTTGTTAAATGTATTGTAGAAAGTCATGAAATTTTTCATAGCGTACAAAGTTATACAAATTATCACATTCGGCCGTTCAAATCGTGATAGCTCCCAATTTAAGGCATTTACTTTTATTTTATCCACGCCGTTTATAACCGTCTAGAGTTATTTGAATCCCGTAATCAATTTTCAAATGAAAAATCTATTAATTGTAATTATAATTATAAACAGTGGCGGTTCGTAGGTACAATACATTTGGGGGTGCTGCGGAATATTAAAAATTAATAAGTATATTTCGCTCATATAATAAGTAACAAGCGGCACATGGCTCAAAGAAGCTGTGAGTTAGCATGACTGCACCGAGTCGCAGCGCGACACGACTCAGAGACACGAGAACTCCTCCCTCCCCCCCTGCACTCCGCTACCGGTCCGCGTTCATCCATATCATCCACGACTCTATATAAAAATATATGTTTTCTTAATTTTCTTGGGGGTGCTACAGCTCCACAGTGTATATGAACGAGCCGTCTCTGATTATAAATTATATTAAATTGCAGAATAAAACAAACACTTTCGTAACAAGTGGTTGTAAAAATAAAACTATGGCCCACCTGTGTTTCATGAACTAAACTAATTGGACGAAAATTTCAGGCTTTTGAAGCAACATTATGCTAATAATGACACGAATTTAATGTTCCGGAAAATGGGGCTAATCAATCTTATCAAAAAGTTTTTAAACGAAAACACGCTTCGTAATGAAAGATTCGCACAGATATCATACAACAATGATATTATATTACTAATATCGGCCAAACCCACTTATTTTGCGATAACAGAAATACTCGATGGCAACGAAAATGAATGCTAATGTAATCGCCGTACAGTGATTTCTCGGTGGGAAAAGTTGTCGGACCCTAATTTCGAATACATATCCAATTCGGTTCAGGAAATGGAGAGATGTAGATACGTGCCATAAAACGAGAACGATTGGCACGTTCGGCACACTATGAATATGCAACCGGACAAAGGCAAATATCGTCCGGAATTAGTTGGCGGACCCGTTGAATAATCATCGCATTCAAAACGTTTGTGTGTATGTACAAATTTGATTTCCCACGCGTCGGAAAACCCCGATGTGTCACTCGAAACGGCGGAATCTACGAATGGGATCTACGCGCCGTAGCGGGGGTCGTCATCAATCAATATTTGTTTGTACGATGGCCGACTGCAGACCCTCGAGTCAGTCAAGACGTCACGTGTGAATTTCCCAGAAAACAAAGAAATTGTAGGGCAGACTTGTTCAATCAATGGCACGCGAGCACATTAACTTTCTTTGAAAACTTCCATCGCGTGGTTAACACGATATTTGTAATTCAAAACTGGCATCTGCGTCTTAATGGAATGAATCCATCGAATTCGTGGGGTCGTATTATTTTTTTTTGCCGCATTTACCATCGCGCAAGAATGAGGGCGCATAATTGCGACTCGAAATGTATGCAAATATTTTTGTTATTATTATTCATTTGCTATTTTCATACATTAACGTCAATAATTTGTCTTAAATCGCCTTTAATAGAATTATGATTCAAATATTATATATCTGTAATATATCTAGTGGTGTATAGTGGGGTCGGATGGCTCTGGGTCGCCGACCTAGCACTTTTTTTAGCCCCGGGTCGCCGACCCAATACATAATTTTACAATCAAGCGTCATGTTTCAAACACTCATTAACACAAATCTAGATCAATACTAAACGAAAATAATGATCCTGCTGAAGAGAATTGTAATAATTCACAGCTCATGAAAAATTGATAGCGTATCATAAATAAAATATCTCTTTAGTATATCGAAACTGGGAGTTTAGATTGATCACATGACATCAAAAACACATGTTAAAAAATCAACTATTGACACAGAGCTACGTGTTTACACAGCTCCGGATATTGAATACAATACAGTTTGATTTAAAAGTGAAATTGATGCTAAAAGGGATTTTAATTTCTTACACTGCAAGACTTACAGTTCCATATTACGGTCTAGGTGAAAATAAAACAGCGAAAAACTCGTTGTATTTTTTTCATTTAGCACTATAACACTAAATAATTAAGTAATCAATGACATAATTAGATATGATATAATACTTTTTTTTTCTTTTTATTTAGGTTAGAATGTAAACAAACGCACACGTCAAATCACAAGCAACGGTAACGCAGTGCTACCAACTTCATTGAAATGTCAAAAAAATATTAACTATATATGATTTTGTATGAATTTTTATGTTGCATAAACATTTATGAATGAAAAATATAAAGCATGTAGTCACTGTGGCTCGAAAACAACCGAATCATCCTAAGGGGGTCAATCAGAGACTCCAAACATTTAATGTCAAAAGATTGATAAATTCTTTTTTATAAAAATGAATTATTTTAAGAATAAAAATAATTCATGACATGATTCATAATTTGTTCGTTATTTTGTATTTTTTAAATAATCAATATGCTACAATAGACTGCCGAGTTATCGCGGTACGTGTCAATAATACGTTTCACTCGCACTTGGCACATCAGGCTGGATGCGAGCGAGAAAAAACATCGCGGACATACTCTATATCGGCACGGCTGGGTTAGATCTATATTATTAGAGCAGAACTGTAATCTCTAGTTGATGCGACTTTAAATATTGAGAATAAAACGTGAAATAAATTTTCATGATTAGATATAAATTGATTTTCAATTGTGGGTCAAATTCATGAAGTTCACGAAGTCTACGCACGATTTCGTCCCTTTCCGTAAAAATGGTTGTGCAAGATTTATTTTTTGCGCTCCAGTTCGTGAATTTTTTATATATTATAGTGTTCAAGCTGACCCGCGGACATTAGGGCTTTTTTATACAGCGATAATTAAAAACAAACATTTTGCGCTAATGACATATTTTATTTAATTAAGCTAGAAAGGTTTTATCCCAATTAGATTAATTAAATAATAATATAAAATAAATTCGGCTTTAATTTAGTTTACAATCCCTCTGATATTTAATATATTTTTATATTTCAAATAAACATCATATACAAAAAAAGTAGGACAATCTAGTATGATTTATTTATGTTATATTAAAAATAAGTATAAACATGTATTTACTTAAATAATTAAAATAGGTAAATTTTAACACGTAATACGTAAAGGCCGTGCCCCCATATACCATCGTTGACTAATCCAAATACACTATCCATCGATTTATGCGTAAAAAGTTTCAGAAATTTGGAAAAATATTTAACAATTTTAATTTGTCAACGTGAAAGGATTTAAAAAACACCTTGTTGGTAAACATTTTCCAAGATTTTAATAGCCATGGTATTGAGGAATTATTCAGCTATGTTGAAATAATGGAAGGCCATTCAGAGATTCTTAAGACCCAGATTTATTTTCTGAAATGAAATATTTAGATGGAAAACTGAAAAATATGCATATTTTTCTATTAAATAGACTAAAAATAAAAGACAAACCTTAGTTACTGATTTTCTAACAAAAGTAACCAGGGCGAATTCTTCAAAGCAGTAATGGTGTATTTTGCCTCATTATTACTACACAGCAGACAATATCAAATTTGTTTGCGAGATTTCATTTTAGTAACTTGACCTCATGAATGAGCCACGTGCTCGGCCAGAATCAAAGGTGAATAATCTTGGACTGAATGTCACTGTGGAGTCAGATTCATCTCAAAGTACACATGAATTATCGTTGATGATTGCTGATGGCCAGCATATATTAACTCACCTATCTGAAATCTGTAACGTGAAAAAGTTGGATAAGTGGATTCCACATTTCAGATTTCATGAAAGAACGGCAGAAACATACTGCAACCATCTGGAATAAATGAAATGAGCCGTCCCGATGTCTACTTGGGACCCAAAGTTTTTTATTTTTCTCAAATAAATCCTTAATATAAATTCAACATGTTACAAACTTTTGTATTTTCTAGTTATAGTTTTTCCAGAAGATGATATATTTTTTTCTCATAAATAAATGAACAAGTGTAGATAGTTGTATATAAAAAATAAGATGACTCCTAACATATGTCAATTAATTCGGTATTACGAGGTATTATCGCTTAGAACTGAAACAATCAAAGAAGGGCTGAAAGGTTTATTGACCTTTAATGTTCGCAATTGCGACAAAAATATAAAAACAACAATATTCGCTCCAGTTGCCATGCCCGCAATGTTTTTTATCGTTCGCATCCGGTACGGTGTACCAAGTGCGAGTAAAACTAGAGCTTAGTCGGCGGCGGGATATCGCCGAGTGTGCGTGTCATTTACGCGTCATATCGATTAGTTAAAAAATCCAAAATATCGACTAAATTATAAAGCTTATCAAAACTATTCTTAACCTTAGAATAATCCATTTTAGAAAAAAAGATATTGATCAAGAAGTCATCAATATCTTGGCTTGAAATGCTTGGGGTATATTTTCCCTTATAAATAGACCCCCTTCAGACGACCCGGTTATTTTTGTGCCACCGTAAAGTACCCGTTAAAAAACTCGGTAAAAATAGCCTAGATTGATCAACGATCAACTCCTATTCTATCTCACGACACCGTTTAGATCGCACAAATGACAATGGAAAATTATATAAGTTTGAAGTTATCTATCATCCACTATCCTCATCAGCTCATAGAAATTTGAATAAGTTTTTCATAGGAAAACAATTTAAATCTGACAAAACTGTAAAAAAATGCCTTCCAAGATTTAATTGACTTTTGATCTATATCCATATCTAGTTCCTTACACCACTGAATTAAAGAAGCTACCGCTAAAACCGCACAAGTATTAATATATAGACAATATGGGTTCATACTTTGGTGAATAATTTTTAAAAAAAAACCTTGTTTTTTTCTACAAATTTAATACTTGACCATCTTATAAATAAATTTTATTGTTAGTTTATGATATCGTTCAATGCCTTATCTGAAATCAATTAAAATTCCGTTTAATAAAAATGAATCGATAAATCTATCTACTTCGGCTCTAATGAGCCGCGACGAAATATAACTATAGAACATATCGACGAAAAAATATGGCACCACATAAAATATCAACCAAATTCTAATTATAACATGACATTGACACGAACCGTAGGGCCTGATTGTGCCCTCGACAGAATGCTAACAATGGAATCTCTTCGTCAATCTCTCCGCCATTAATCTCGCTGATTAGATAAACCCAACAATGTTGTCCTCGCACTGTTTCGTGCTCGCCCACACAACCGATTTGCATAATCCACGTCGAAATTGCATCCAAAAATTAAAACACAAAAACAAACATCTGACACGATAATTGATGGTGAGTGTGACATTCGTGACTTTGTCAGAAACAACGGGTTCGCACCTTTTGGGCGTAGACGGACCGAATTAGCTCGCGCGTATCAACAAATTGGGTAGGGCCCAAGACTTGCAAAATCCAACCGTAATACGCGAAAAAGCCTAACGGCACGATACGAATTTTGCCGGCGCCGCCAATTAGATTGGAAAATACTCGAATTTAATATTCTCACTTAAAAATCTTTACGACTCCCTGCATGCGACAGAATTTATGAATAAATTACCGCAAAACGGCATGCAGTGCCAACATCATACGCGATCATTAAATGCCAAATTGTAGTAGACGTGCCACAATAAATTCGATGATAAAAAATCACTGTTGTTATATACAGTACGTTGACATTCAATCCGTCTAGTTATGTTTACAGTGGGCAATAAGGTTTCTTTGGATACCGATGTCTGCCGACTCCGGAGGCTAAAGCGCAGGTCACCGACATTGACCTCGTACCAAATCGTATGTCTGTATGTATCTATGTACGTACAATAGCGTGTCACAAATAAATAGACGCTCCATATTACAAACAATAAATTAAAAACAAAAAAAGTGACTTTGATTTCCTAATTTTTTTTGTAATCAATACTAAGTCAATCCCCCTTTTTAGTCCAGAAGTGACTTAATCCTGTTGCGCATATTATCTATCTAGTGATTTTAGTCTATATTTTAGTTAAAAACGTCATTTAGCTATGCCGTAAGGATGGGTCTATTGGGGACCCCCAAGTTTTTGATTTATCTCGAATAACTCTTTTAATATAAATCCTACATATTCACAAACTCTTTGTATTTGTCTAAAAAAGTGTAAAAAATAAATATTATAAATAATCTTTATTGTCCGCAATTGCGAACAAAAATAAAAACAACAATATTCACTTCTGTTTGATATTTTTTTCGCTCGCACCCGGTACGATATGCGAATTGCGATTCATCGATATCTTGACTTGAAATGCTTGGGGTCTACGATAGACCCTCTTCGGACGACTCGATTGTTTTCGAGCCAGGTGACGGGTGGGTTAACTTGTTTTTACTACTCGGTTTTCGGGATTTTTTATGCATATTTATTTGTAATACATGCCAAACGTTTTCGATTGAGTTTATGTTTGAAGATTGTCCAGGCCAAGGCAAAATATGGATATTTTGATCGTCTTTTCAGGTAGTTGTTTTACGGGATTTTTTCAATTGTGTTGTCAAACAATGGCACAAGTCCATCTTCTAAAACAGCAATAAAATTTTCGAAATTTAAAATTCCATCCCAGAATATTAGATTTGATCTTACAAAATTAGCAGTAACGACTTTCCTCAGAAAACAATTACGTGTTTTTTAAATTCTTCAGTTTTAGTTTTTAACAGTTGGGCCCAATTGTATCGGAGTTTTTTTCTGAAAGCTATAGAGATTTTTTTATTGCGACTCTTTTGTGAACCCCAACACAGTGGATATGCCTTTACACTGTTTTTTTTTAAAAAAAGTTTCATCATTTGTGCGATTTTATCTATGGATTTTTGTGGAATAGAATCCCCAGATGGGAAGACCGACCAAATTGTCCATCTACTCATAGACACCAGGCACAAGAGCGACTTTGCTCACGTCTGGGTCGTGTATTTAATAGGCGCCAAAATGAAGGCGCGATTTTCAAAATGAAACCGAAAGTCGTATATAAAAATTTAATCCTGAGAAACTTAAAATACCCTATAATCAAGAAAAATATTCAAATGCACTATATCTGAAAATCGATCCCATGCTAGACCAAAAATAATTGGAACAAAATAAAAATACGATTGTAACATATTGATAACAAATCAAAAACGAAACGAATGGTTCAATGAGGAGTCCCAACAGATCGCCAATACAAAAAACGTGGCGTATGCAAAAATGTTGCAAAATAAATGCACTATATTTATGGTCCGTGGAAGGATACAAAGGCATAAGAAGGAAAGAAAATAAAACTCACCGAAAACCGAAGAGTCAATACTATATAAATAATCTGGAAGAAATAGGACAGCTAAACCTGCTAGAAAATTCCAGAATGTTCTATACATTTATCTATGAACGAAAAGGGACAACTAACGACAAATCGCAAAATCTTGTTAAGACGGAAGTCACGGATTTCGCATCAAACTCCCAAACAGATAACACCCACAAAGCGATTCAGCTAAATTGGGACAGTAATTTAAAATTTAAATGAAAATTTGTAACTCAACATGGTTTATTGATAAATAAAATTATACTTTTCAGAGAGAAATATTGAAATCATATCAATCTGTGATTCTGAGAGATGACTGCAAAATAATGCATCGTCTGATTAAAGCGTATTTATGCAAATACACAATGACGAGATCCTAAGTCTGCTAAAGAATGTTGGTTTTGAACAATCGCAATTCAAAGACAAAAGATAAACTTCTACAGAATTTGCTGGTAAATATATTATAATTTGTATAATTACATATTAATTTCTAGTATTAGGCGGAATCTACGGTAATGCTGAAACGTTAACTTTCCGCGCTTCTCGATTTATGTAAATTACTATCACTAATCACTCTGTAAAGACCTGTTTGGAATAGTATAATAATACCTCATTTTATGATCTCACTAATTTTCGAGCACGTTCGATATCAGAGTAATTTTCAAGAAAATAGTTTCCCAGCTGTTGAGACACTTTTAGTCCTTCTTTAATTGTTTTTAGCTCCCTATACTTTCTGATTCCATGTTCACCGAAGCGATTTCAATTAAATCTTCGTCGTCTAGTAATTGGCTAACATTTAAGAAATAGTCTTATTTAAATCTTCTCGCGTAATATTTTAAATCCCTACTTTATCTATGGCATCTACCGAATTAATACTGTTGGAATGATTTGCGGCATTGTCTATGCATGCTAATTCTCTTTCGTTGTGTTAAGAAAAATCTTTTTTTGTGTTACGAAAAATGTGTGTATCACATTATAAATAAACAAATCGGGTTTTGTATAGTCAAATCTATTTTTATGCGGTTGGATATATTGCCCATAATAAACTTATGAAAAATATGAATACGAATAGAATTTTTTCAAAATATTACAATTTCTTAACGATTATTCATCAAAATTATCGTCGTTATCTGAAATTTTGCGATAATATCGAAATCAGGTTTATCATATGAAAAGATAATCATATTATCAGATTTGCCCGTCGACGACAATGATTTTTTAATCAGAATTAATTTCGCAATAGTATAGTGTTGAATCATCGCAGACGATTTAATCGCGATTGGCTGAGAACGAAGAGAAACAGAAAATTCTATCAACACTAGACACTTAGAATGGCTCGAATTGATTTCAATTCATCGTTCGAATTATCGGCACAATGTACAAATGTTTGGTTTTAACCCTTTAACCGCCAGAGAAATTCGCATAATTATGTTTATGCGAATACATTTTCAAATTAATAAAATTTATTTAAAATTCGAATTTACTAAAGAAACAGATGAGTTCTAGATATTTCCATGATACGAACCAAATAACTATTATACAAAACTTCCAACACGTGTCATTAGCGTGCACACCGGAATGACCATAGATATTAAAGGGTTAATCTAGCCATGCCATTCTGTTACCACGGTCGCAATGTTTTTTCTCGCTCGCATCCGGTACGATGGGCCGAGGGCAAATGAGACTGTGCGATTGACACGTGCGACGAGAACTCTGAGTCTGCATCTCAAAATTAAAAATATTGATCAAATTATAAAGCATATCATAAATAACTATTTTTATTTATAATTAAGATATTGATGAAGAATTAATCAATTGACTTAAGAGGCTTGGGGTCTATTTTCCATTATAAATAGACCCCTTCGGATGACGCGGTTGTTTTCGAGTCGCCATGATGAATCGGTTAATTACGCTTTCGAGTAGAATTAATAGGATAATTTAATAAATTCAATTTTATCGAATTAAATCTGTAGATTTGTCTTTGGTTACATGTGTCATTGTCAACAACAATCATTCTTCCGTAAATTTTATATTTCAAAGGTACGATTTCAATCGATATTCTACTGAATAACAAATATATTAATATAATGAGAATTTGGAGCTCGCATATAATTCTATTAAAATGATTAAGATTAAAGATCTATCGAAGATTCGTTGCATTTTACTATATCAAAAATATCGCGATAAATAATGTTTATCTATATTTAATCGCTTCGCGACAAATGACAGCATTCATTATTTATTTTTTTTGAACGAGGAATTATCGGCGCGGGATAGAAAATAATAAACGGCGTTAATCTCGGAAAATGAATATTTTCGAAAGAAAAATGCGTCGTTTTTAAAATAAATCGATTTGCAGACAAACGATTTTTATTCCGACACGCAATACCCGAACCCACGTCTCGAAAATAAACAGAATCAACAACTTAAGTGGTAAATTGCAGCGTCTCGTTCGACGTCGAGATGCCGTTTGCGACTCTAACCGGATTAAACTCTTCGACAATGCCGATAATATCGGTTCGCCGGCGACGATTTTTGTAAATAAATGCGGAGTTAAACGCTCCTCGATGACATTGTTACCGCGGCAGACGTTCGTCGCGATAAGATAAGGATTTTAAATAAAAAATAATATCGACACGCGTCGGAGATGCGACGTTATCTATAAAGAATATTCGCCTCGGAAATATATCTCGGTTTGCGGCATATTTTTAACCGCGGAATTTGCGGCGGCGGCGTCGCCGAGTTCGGAGATTTTTCCGCCGATCGGCTCGGTTTTTCCGGGTTTCGGCCGACGTTACGGATCCTCGGGGGTCGAATCGTCGGCCTTCGGATCGACGATCGATCGCAGGATTCGACCGGGGACTCCGGCGGTCGGCGGGGGCGACGCGGTCGGAGGCGCGGTCGAGCGACGAGGTTAATCGCGAAACGTCATAGAAAAAATATGCGACAAAATTATGTTCTCGCGATTCGCTAATTTCGTGCCCGGTCAAATCGTCCGCGAAAAAACGTCGCTATCCTAGGCAAATATACAATGCGGTGCGGTCGAGCTATATTCTCGAGAGATTCTCTGGGTGAATGAGTTATTTCTGGGATATCCACTCGCGGACAGGAGTCGTTAATCTTTATAGTAAATTTAAATAGCGATACGCTCGCATATAGGTCGCAATATTTATCAATCGCGCTTTTTAATTTTCGCAATCCGGCAATCGTGGCCCGTTAATATCTCGTAGTTAGGAAGAGTAAACATATTTTTTTAATAACGGAAAATTGCTTCGTTCAAAACGCGCGAATTCCGTTGGAACACTTTTTCAAATGTTTTTGTTTTCGAAACAAATGATCGCGAATCGTACCGGGACTGTAGAGCTGCGCGAGTTCGCGCGCGCCCCGGTGGCGGGGCCCCCAGCGCTCTAGGACGGGGGCGGGGGCGCAGGGGGCTTCCTCTCGCATGGAGCCGCGCAGGATCTGGCGGCCGCTCTTGACGGGCTGCAGGAAGCTGCGCACCGTGCCGCTGCCCAGCCGCAGCTCGGCCGCCGCCAGCCCGCGCGCGCAGCCCGGCAGCAGCACCATCGCCGCCCCAGCCCACACTGCAGCCGCCTCAGCCCACACTGACACTGACAGCCGACACCCGACAGCCGACGGCCGACCGGCAAAGCTCGCCGACCGATTTTCCGGCCCGCTTTTCCGCGACCGAGGCGCCAGCGGCCACTCCGCGCACCTCGCTCTCTTCGTCTATGCGACGACTCAATCATACGTCCTCATAAATGAATAATTGCTTCGAGACTTCTTTTAAAAAATATATTAAAAAGTCGCCGACAAAATAATTTATTTATTATGAAAAATTACGACCGTATTTTTCAAATATAGCTTAAGCATTAGAGTGCTGAAAAGCGCGATGGCGCTCTTTGTTGTTTGGGCCAAAAGCACGGCAGACGCCTTCGCGCCTCACATATGAAATAAAAACATTGGGGACCAGTAAATCTCATTGAAATGAAAGCTTTCGTAGCTGTCTGTGAAGACCCAATATATTTAGTTATTGGCCACAAATTTCAAGAAACATTCCATGGTTTAGGAAGATATTTTCGAAGGATCGTTTCCAACTAATTCTCAAATTTTTCACATCCCCGACAATAGAAATGTATTTTCCCCGAGACGTCCCAAATATGATCCTTGGGCAAGATTCGACCCATTTGGTTATGAGATCATCTAGAATGTTGGGCTTAGTCTTGAGAAATTCTCATCACATACGTAGCGCCCTAGTGCTATACGACGCATTGGTTCGGAGCTTGCTCGAATCAGGTTCCATTAGGGCGCCTTATGACGCCTCGAATTCCCTCAGATTAGAGTAAATACAAAAGAAATTTCTTAGGTTTGAATTCTACCCAAGTTTATACCCAAGGGCATGGGTGCAGGGCTGCCTGGGGTATGTATCCCTCGAAAAAAGAAAGTCAAAGCACTTCTTCGAGCTGTTGGTTGGCGCAGTACATAACCCCCTTGTCCTGTGCGTGCTGCCCTTATGGGCGCCACCTCCCTCCCGTCGAGCTCGTTCGCGTGTGTTTTTTCTTCCGCCAAATGCGAGGACAGGTGCTCTCAAAGACTCTCCGGCAACCAGAGCTATTCCTCTGCTTAACCACTTGGTCGAATATGTAGATTTATTTGATGTCAAATATCGCCATTTCGTTGATCTTTTGTAT
>JAGXCT010036868.1:30906-68479 GCA_022495035.1 Philopotamus ludificatus | reverse complement strand
TTAATAAAGTATATTTTAATTTTTTAAATGTTTTTTTTATAAATTCCCCGTGGTTTGCAAAATTTTGCTTATCGCGACCCCTCCCAGATCGCAATTAGCGAAATTCGTTTCCCCCGCGATCAACGAGGGTTACCTGTATAGCGAAACCTCGCTTAACGAGCAAAACAAACTGAAAAAAATGAATCGCTTAACGAGCGGCGTTTCGTATAACGAACGACGATAAAAGGGGAAGAAAGAATCACATATTTTTCCAAACTCGTGTTGAGACATGTTATTTATGATTTTTTTTTTGTGCAACGTTTAACAACCCTTGCAAAATATCCCCATAAAAACCGCAACAAAACAGTCCCAAGAGAATAAAAATAACGGTAGAAATGAAACATAAAATCGTTAAAAAGCGAGAACGAGTCCCACTCTCGGATTGTTTTGGAAACATCACTTCCACATTGTTGCCCACCTCGAGAAGACCGAAAAGGCGCGGGAAAGGGTTACCGAAAGTATCTTCATACCATTATTGAATGTGACTTTGAGGGGTTTGAACCGAAACATTTTTTATTATTTTTTATTTATTTATTTAAGGCCTTCTAGCCCTGAGGCGACAACGAAAGAGCCTATGAAGCTGCACTGTGTTTATCATAGGAAGAGGAGGAGGTAACGGCATAGCAACGATCTTCTAACGCAATAAGAGAAATGCTGAAAGCATGTAAAACGATGCGCGTCACAAATTTATTTAGTAATAATGCTGTGTCGCATTTCACCAAATTTTGAAGCGTCATCAAATGTCTCAAGACAGCTGCTTTTCAGTAAAAAATATGTATCATAGATAATAAAGTAATATATGTTTTTTTTCAAATTGGTTCATTCCGCGATAAAATAAAAGATAAAGATGATTCACGCAACAATGTAACAATGTATTTATATATAATTTTCTTTGAATAAACGTTACATACACTATTCTGGGTATTTTACGAGTAAGATTCGTAAAGCGAAACGCTAGAACAAATTGTGCTCGTTAAGCGAAGTTCCACTGTATGCATGTATTAAAATATTTTTATGTACGCTTATTATAACAACGATATACTCATGTAACCACAATGTTGAGAAATTTTAATATTTAAATGTTCACCTATTAGATTATAGTCTCTTGGAAAATAATTTCGAAAAAAGCTTATTTTTTGGGCTCTATATCGAGCTTAACTGTTAAAAACTTAATTGTTAAAACCGAAGAGACATGTCCTCTAATATTTTAGCCATGGTAGATATGAGCCAATATATTGGAGAATTTTATTGTCCCTAGAATATAAGTCCTCAAGACGACCTCGGTATTCTATGCCAGACAAATAGAAACGACACACCGTATAGTGTCGAGAAAAACACCCGTCATCCTTACTTATGGGGAAAGAGATCCAAAAGAAAAAAGACCTACTTAAATTCTTATCCACATATATTGCGTGCTTTTCCTAAATTAATAACTTTCAGAGGCTCCTACTAACAATAATTAATGGGGGGCTTGTCGTTGTCTAAGGATGAATATGAATTAAAAAATAATGTATACAATAAGAAAAAACACAAATATCAAAGCTCTTCCAGTTTCATGACTTGTTTTCAGCATGGTTAAATAGATTTTTAGAATAGTATACAAATATAATATACTACAGAAACACGCAATTTATCTAGTCTTGCAAGTGAGGCTGAAACTGAAGCTTACAAAAAATAAAACGTAACGAAAGTCTATAAAATATTGAGTTGGGTGTTGGGGGGCCCCAATGATCGGGGGCCTGATGCTCCAGCATCCTAAGCATCCTTATAAATCCGCCACTGCTATCTATAGATGATCATCGTTGTTGGAATGACTTCCGCCCTTACGAATACATTTTCTGCTCGCTATTTTCGGACTATTCAGAGACCTAACATTTTATATTTGCAGAATGTCGGAGGATCCTTGCCTTTAAAGACCCCCACGATTCCTTTTGTGTACTCGACAGAATAGCTCTCTTTTTTATTCTTCCAGTCTGGATATTAAAAAATATTATTTATTTCAACACATTCTATACCACGTCATACTTTTAAAAATTCGCCCTTAAACAAATTTAATTGTTTATTCCTTGACATTTAAAAAAAAATTCTAAGAATAAAAATAGTTATTTGTTATATGTTACATAATTTGATCGATATTTTGTATTTTTTTAACTAATCAATATTACGCGTAAATGACATTCATCACCGACTAACGACTGCCGAGTTTTCACGGCACGTGTCACTAATACATTTCACTCGCACTTGGTATATCGTACCTGATGCGAGCGAGAAAAAACATTGTGCGCGTGGCAACGTAAGCCAATATTGTTTTTTTTTTGGCTAGGCTAATAATTATAACATATATTTTGCATTATAATTTATGTTTACACCCATGATATCATAAAGATAATAATTGATTTTCTACTTTTGAAATGCCCAATAAAAAATTATGGCTTAACATGAAGTAAGTCAGATGGTGCTCTGAAGTCATCTATTGATGCTACCCCTTGTCCGCCACTAATGGCGAACATTAACACTCCTTTATTAAATTAAATTACTGATTAACTTCCGCACTAAGTTAATTTATCAGATCTGATCTGAATTGATATTTACATTTTTATTTTTAAACAGAAAAATACGCAAATTTGAAAGAAATTGAAGAAAATTTCATAATATATATATATTTTACGAATTCGCCGATAAATATTTGAACTGATTGGTCGTTCATTCACATTACACCTTATACAATTTTTATTGGAACCATGATTGAACCATGAAACAAAAATAATAAATTATTTTTATCCATACACGTTTATAGACTCGAACTATGGACTTCCATCACAAAACATTCGCTAAACTTACTACGTGCCAAATTTAAATGGGAACGTTTGGTTATATTTCTTCTTTTATCGAGAAAATTACTCGGAAAATTCCAGTATTTTTTTACTGTTACTTATAAAATATTAATGAATATATTTAGGCACATTTTTATTCCAAAATAATGTGTTTACTAATTTTATAAATCATTTTATCAATAAAAATATGAATATATTAAACGATGACCTCTCAGCGTCCATGACTTTTGTTACATATTTTAATCATATTCATAATTTTGTTTATTTACATACATTTCATATAATCATTTTTATTTAAAATAATGTATTTTTTTTGTAGCATTCCGTGAAATGTCCGCATTTTTTCACTATTAAAAAAAATCGATGAATTATATACCCATCGCCAATTTAGTGCCATGACATTGCATTACAAAATTGTCATGCAATGTCAATAATACATCGGGGTCTCATGTCTACATATGCACCTACAATAAATAAAATAATTACTTACACAGTTCTAAAATAATATTTTTTTTTCAGATAATGTATGTTGATATTAGTAATTGAAACAGAAAACATAATTATTAATATGTAACATTACAGACTGGATGCTTTATCTCATATGTACATATGTAAGCAATGATTTTTGCGTGATTAGTTCTGGAAACTTTGCAGTTAGAAACAGGAAGAATAATGGAAGAATTTTCACATTTCGTTATTTTATTCAAAGAGTAATAAAAATTTATTTTAATTCGGTCCTAAATAATTTATTCTACATTTATGCCATCTTTGAATTAAATCCTATTTTTTATGTAACAATATTTAAACTTCATTATAACGTAATCCGTACTCCCTAGAATAAGATTAAAAAAATATATTTTATCCAATAAATATATTAATATGTGATAATAAGAATTGTAGGATTGTACGTGATTTTACAAAAACTATTGTTATCATTATGCTATCGTAAAAAACCCTCAAACAAAGACTCAAGGGTGAAAGTAGTGCATTTCACCATTTTCACCCTTGACACAAAAAATGAAGAACAAGGACGTAGAGATTGGGTCACATAGCATTTGGTCCCCTTTCATGAGTTATCGTATTTCTCTTTGCAATATTAAAATACTCCGATTATTTAACTATTACATATTCGCACTGATTCACATCAATAAATATATCTCTGCTGATATAAATTATATAAATGCTACCACAAAAACATTGATAATTTATATCGATATCGATTAATCATGTGATAATCTTATATATTCATCAATCATTCAAGTTATTTATAATATAACAATATCAGTAATTAAAAAAAACATTTAATATGCTTTTACTATCTATCATTATATTAATTGAGTATTAAAATGACTCTTAATGTTTTCTGAAATGTTCATATTAATTATGCATGTATCAAATGTTTGTTATTGAATACAGTTGCCAAGGTAAAATGCTTTCCCTTTGGTAAGTTCCTTAGTCCCTCATAAATAATTAAATAGGTAATTGACCGATAGACAGAACCCCGTATGTGAACATTGACAAATGTATCAATTACCTCACGACCTTAATGTTTTATTAATAAAAAATATGAGGACGACAAACGTATATGAAAAAATATATCATATAATAAATAAACGTATTGTCACAGATGACCTTGATCTTGTATTTAAATATTTATTGAATTGACAGCTTTATTAAGTTCTAATGATATTTACAAGTGTATATATAATATAATGAAAGAGTGTTTAAAAGTTTTACAGCTAGTCTCTTTTAAATTCTACCCCAATCCACTATTTTGATATATGTTCAGATAAAAAACTGTCAAATTTTGCATTTATATAATAATGTAATATAGGAATTTAAAATCATAAAAGTAAATATATTCATAATTTAATTAGTAGCTAACACTTTCTCAAACATATACGTTTTTTATTCTTTTACAGCCAAATATGTCAAATAAAAACTACAACTGTCATATAAACTAACCTCAAATCTGTAGCCTGCTGTCGTTGCCATCGTAATAGATTCAACTGTTTTGAATTAATATTTTTTACTATTCAAATGTTTATAATTTATTTTTATTATTTCAGCAGGACGAATTTGATATAAACCAAAACAATGTTTAAATTAGAATTAAGGTTAGGAACCTTATTATTCAATAATTTTAAGGTTAAACCAATTTGTGCAATTCGGTTTAATTCTAGTCAACCACATTCTCCACTCAGGAGCAGAAAACCAAAATCCAAAAACCCAACTGTATGCATTTCTTAATATATCACACTAAATTAGTCTTATTTATGTGTAAATATTATTAAAATGTCTGTTTATTCTGCAATCTACTTTTATAGGTACAATATTATGTGGATAGATGTTTAATGCGAGTAATGGGCGGTAGAGGAGGCGATGGGTGCATTTCATTTTTATCGGATTGGGCAAATGAATTTGGCGGTCCAGATGGAGGCGACGGAGGCAATGGTGGCCACGTCGTATTTTCATCGACAGTAAATACAACCAACTTGAATCATTGCAAAGTAGTTGCCGAGTAATTATAATTATTTACATAAATCATATTCTGTGATAAATCTGATTCATATTATAAATTCAATCTGTTTAATTTAGTGCCGAGCATGGTGAAAAGGGTTCTAATAAAGATCGCCACGGAAAAAGCGCAAATCATACAATTATTAAAGTTCCTATTGGCACAGTAATTAAAAATAGTAACGAACAGGTATAACATTGTTAATATATGGAATAACAATTGTATATTATTATTTATTGCGTTTTAGATAATTGCAGATCTTGATGAGGAAGGAAAAATGTTTTTAGCAGCACGCGGTGGGGCTGGCGGTAGAGGAAATAAGTTTTTTACTACAGATATAGAACAAGCTCCAGAAATTGCAGAATTTGGAGCACACGGCGAAAGTCACACTTATATGTTAGAAGTAAAAAGCATGGCTCACATAGGATTGGTAAGTATTATAATATATTATTTGTTCATATATATTTGTTACAATATTTAAATGTATATGAATTGTAGATCGGCTTTCCAAATGCTGGAAAAAGTACTTTATTACAAGCAATCACCCGCGCTCGTTCAAAAATTGCTCCGTATCCATTTACTACCCTTCATCCGCATATTGGAATGGTACAATACGAAGATCTCGAACAGATCGCAGGTAACTTTAATTATTTTTATTTTCGTTTATTTATTTTTATAAACATTTTACGTATAGTTGCAGATTTGCCTGGTCTTATACCCGGCTCTCATCAAAATCGTGGACTGGGTATTAAGTTTTTACAACATGCGGAACGATGTTGTTGTCTGATATACATGATAGATACGTCAATCCCAGAACCATGGTTACAATTGGAATCTCTTCAATACGAACTCTCTCAATTCAGCGAAGAACTAGCAACTAGACCTAAATTAGTTATTGCTAACAAAATTGACTTGCCCGAAGCTGAACGTAATTTGGCTTTATTAGAAAATCATTGTAAAGATTTTGATATTATTCCAATATCGGCAAAAGTGGGAATTAATATATCTCATTTATTGAAGATTATAAGAGAAATATATGATGCTAGACCAAAATGATCTGAATGAAACTACTATAGCTTTAAAATAATAATACATAAGTGGTACCCGGCGAAAATGGCATTTTTTTAGATCGTTCATTATATAGAATGTTGGTAGATACCACTGGCAACGCCAAAACTGAACTTTTTTTTATTAAGAATCCATTTTGTCGCTTTTATCTTAATTATTGACATGCAGAGAAAGGATTCAACAACCCTATCTCCTAAGCGAGAGCCTTATTTGGGCTTTATTTAAAATATCAAATGTTCTGCTCCTTTTTAAACGCCTCTTCGCACTTGAAATTTTCTCTCACAGCTGTGATGCCAGTTTGTTGGGATGACTTTTTAGTCTTAGGTTATATTTATTTATGTAGGACATAATTTGTTTTATGGCAGAGGGGACTTTTAGATAATTTATGGTTACGTCGTTAGGCACAAACCAAGATCCAGCCGTGATCATGTGTAGCGTCTTGGATTGGAAGCGCTCTATTACTTTTGTTATAAACCGGCATAGTCCGTCCGTATCATTTCTGGGCTCTCGATATTCTCGAGTGTCCCCCTATCCTCTCCCTATCCTTCTACGTAAAGTGTGCCACAGAACACATTTTTACGCGGGAAATGGTTCCCGCCAAAAGTCGGTGACATCATCGTCACGTGACTCACAGGACCGGGTATAAATATGTCCCGTTTTGGAGCCATTTACAACACATTCGCTCACTCCGTCATGGCAGTCACATCTCCGTGATTTCTATCGTACCGGAGATACGTCTCCGGGATCCTCATCATTATCTCATACCGGAGATACATCTCGTACCGGAAATACGTCTCTGGGATCTTTATCATCGAACTGACGACACCTGCAATTCTCAATAAACATCAACAAACAAAGCGTGTTTCACTTTGATCTCGATCTTCGAAGTGCGATCGTCAACTAACAGACGATCGAACGTTTTGGCGCCAGCGGTCGTACCTTTTGATAGCGCGAAATTGCGCCTTTAACATTGGAAGCAGCGACGGGTTACCTTTTCGGTACTACTGTAGTGTCCCCTAACATTTTGGTGGCAGCGGTGGGTTACCTTTTTGGTACTACTGTCGCGCCCCCTTAACACTTTTATATTTGAGGATTTTGCTGTACCCCAGATTTAAATACCATATATCCAGATTGGACATAATTTGGATTTATAGATAAGTAGTTTATTATTTTGTCAGACTTTCTTGAAGCATTTCGGATGCTGGATACTCGTATGATGCCAGGGGAGCCATGTCGTCTCCATAGGTGGCGATTAGGGTGTTTTTGGTGCTGGGTATATCTGCAGTGTATAGTAAATACAGGGTTGGACCAATTACGCTTTCCTGTAGTACTCCAGAGTTAATCGAATACAGTGCAGTTCTTTCTCCTTTTTGCTTAACGCGGAAATGTCCATTTGAAATATATTTTAGGATTATATAAAACTGAAACTGGACTTAACGGTCAAAAAGTTCCTTTTGTTTGTATGGTGCGATTGTAAAAGAATTAGTCATTATATAATTATTAAATATGGCCACACAATAACGGCACAGTTCTATTGTGATAAGCTGACTTAAAATTTTTAACAATATCAAAGAAGTGAAAACGGGTCTCGAAGTCTATTTTTCATCAAAATCAATAGATTTTTATGCAAATGGTACATTAAAATTACTAGAAAGTTGGAAGAAAGTTATAGGTATTAAGAGTGAATATATAATTAATAATTGATTTAGTAATATATATCTTTTTATTTAAAAATATGACATATTTGCTGTGTACCCCATATAATTATAGAATTATTTTAAATAAAAAAATGTTTTTTAATAATAAACTTTCAAATAAAATGGCGTTTATTATCCATACATTAAAAATAAATACAATATTTAAAAAAATAACATATCGTTAAGCACATAATTTTAAGGCGAAGAATGCGATGTTAATCGACTCTTATACGTATTGAAAGCTCAAAATGAAATCAACCGAGCTTGGCCTTAGCAAAGGTCTCTGCCAACTGCAAGACCTCTTGTAAACAAGCGGCGTTAGGACCAGAAGCTTGAGCAGATTCTGCTTTACCACCACCTTTTCCTCCCATAGGCACAGCCACCGACTGAACCCACTCGGAAGCTTTTAGACCCTTCTCAATGGCAACTTGCGGTACGGCGGATAAACAGAATATTTTTCCTGTTTCTTCATCGACTGAAAAGAACATGGCAGCTGTTTTCGGTGTCAAAGTCTTTACCTGCTTTAGAGCAGCGTCTAAAGCCTTTGTATTGCTTGAAGCCTTGAGCTCGCTCACTATGAATGGCGAATCTTGATTGGCCAGACATATTTCCTTCGCCTTTTCAGAAGCAGTGACAACCAGTGCAGCCTTTGCAGTGCGCTCTTTATCATCAAGTTGCTTTTTCAACGACTTTAATGTATTACGCAGTTCATCTTTCTTCCAATACGGTATTACAGCCTGCGATATAGTTTCACTTAATTCGACGATATTTTTGACAACAGCCTTTGAATCAATATCCTTTCCGTCTTTAACGTAATTACAAATTGTATTAACCTCATTATCCAAAACGGCCGTTCTGTTTAATGATTTAGTAGCTTCGGGCCCTGTCAATGCGACGATTCTCCGAATACCCTTAGCAATAGCCTCTTCGCTGGATATTAAAAAGTCACCGATGTGTCCCGTTTGATGAAGATGGGACCCTCCGCAAAATTCAACAGATGTTTGCATTCCAGCTTCGCTCTCCGGTTTAGTTTCTAACTCTTCAATCGGAACTCCGACTGCAACGACCCTCACGGGATCGGGATACGTCTCGTCAAACATTGCCCTCAATCCGTTAATTTGTCGTGCGCTGGATAATTTGATAGATTTCGCGTAGACTTTACGATTATCAGCGATTATCTTTTTAATCTGATCTTCGGTATTTTTGATTTGCGCAATTGTCATCGGTCCTTTGTTTGTGAAATCGAATCGTAATCTGTCCGGCATTACTAACGAACCTTTTTGATCGGAATCATTACCTAGAACGTTTCTCAAAATGCCGTTTAGAATATGCGTTCCTGTGTGGTTATTCATCACCAGCCGGCGCCTCTCCGTGTCTAGATGTAGAGATACTTTATCTCCTTTTTTGAGAATACCTTCAACGACTCCGACGTGCATAATATAACCTCCTTTAACTTGAACATTCTTTACGTTAAATTCGACGCTCTCATCGCCAACTTTTACGATAAAACCTTCGTCGAATATTTGACCTCCTTGTTCTGCATAAAAATTCGTTTGATCCAATAGTACTCCGCATTCTTGGCCAGAATGTACCTCGTCGACAAATTGTTTGTTATGCCTTAATTCAATAACGGTAGCGATACACGGTTCAAATGTATAATTAGCATACTGTTCAACATCCGCAACATATTTATATTTAAATGAGTCGTTAGTGGGAGGAATTCCTCGATTTTGCAAATCAGTAATGGCGTGAACGTCTAACTGAATAGTATCTTCTAATCCGGAAGCTTTGCCTTGTGAAATCAATTGAGCTGTCTTTTTAGCTTCTTCGTAAGCAGTCATATTGACCTGAAGACCTTTTTCTTCGCACATGAGTTGGGTTAGATCGACGGGGAAACCATAAGTGTCGTATAATCTCCAAGCTACGTCCCCGGGGACTTCCTTGTTTGTTAATTTGTTAATTGTTCTATTGAGAAGATTTCTTCCCCTTGATAAAGTCTTTAAAAATTGAGTCTCTTCTTCGTTGATTATGTCCATAATAGTTTGCGGATCCTTAGTTAATTCCGGGAAAGTGTCTCCTAATAAATCTACGACCGTGTTAACGAGCGTTGCGAAGAATCCGGGTTTAGCGTTTAGTTTTTCTGATCCGTAACGAACGGCGCGACGTAAAATTCTTCTTAAAACATATCCTCTTCCGGTATTATCTGGGCGACCGCCATCGGCTAACGATATGGTTATAGTTCTTGCGTGATCTGCGAGAACTCTATACGCCATATCAATACCGTCGCTATCTTCTTCTCCCACTTTGCCAGAGTATGGACGGCTTCCCGTTCCTTTTTCAATTGCATCGAAAATAGGGACGAAAATATCGGTATCATAATTAGCTTTTTTATTTTGAATGACCGAGACCAATCGTTCGAGACCGAGGCCACAATCAATGTGCTTTTTGGGAAGTAATCGCAAGCTACTATCGGCCTCCCTGTTAAACTGAATGAACACCAAGTTCCATATTTCCAAAACGTCAGGATCGTCCATATTGACAAGATGGGCGGCTTCGCGACCACCGATTCTGTCGAAATGCAATTCTGAACAAGGCCCGCACGGTCCCGTCTCGCCCATCTCCCAAAAATTATCTTTCATATTTCCCGGCAATACATGAGAAGGCAAAACTCCCAAACTCAACCAAATATTTTTACATTCGTCGTCGGGTTGGAGTCCAGATTTTTCATCCCCTCCAAAATAAGTTACGTACAATCTATCCGACGGTAATTTCAACACTACTGTCAACAATTCCCATGCCCAGGTGCAGATTTCCTTTTTGAAATAGTCGCCGAATGACCAATTACCCAACATTTCGAAAAACGTGTGATGATACACGTCCTTGCCGACGTCGTCTAAATCGTTGTGTTTACCTCCGGCTCTGATACACTTCTGAGTGTTAACGACTCGGACCCAACGGGCCATATCGCTGTTTGGATCGACGGTACCCAGAAACATTGGCTTGAATTGGTTCATTCCGGCGTTTGTGAAGAGTAGTGTGGGATCATCCAAAGGTATGGTCGAAGAGGAATGAACGTATTCATGCTCCTTTCCTTTGAAAAAGTTGATGAACGCATTTCGAATGTCCTTAGCAGTCATAGACGTGTCCATGATGAAGGCTTAGATCTGCAAATGTAAATTAATCATAAATACTTACGTCAATCGAATTAATTCAAATATAATTTAAACAGTTTGAAATGGCACATTAAAAAATCGGTTAACACATTTAAGCAAATAAATTAAGTACACAAAGGTGCTATGACTGAATCAATATTTTTTTTTTGGTTAAATTACTTTATTGTGATCTGCAATTATCAAAAAGAATTTCGCCAATAATCTATTGAGATATTAAAAAATAAATTCAATTCATAAATAATTAATTTTAAAAAAAAGTAATTAATTTAAATTTTAATACTTAATAAATTTAATTGATTTCCATATTATGTGAAAATTAAATTTAAAAAAATCATTATAATCTTGTTAAACAATGAAACAATATCGTGAAATATTTTTTTTGATTGTGCAATATTTGTCATCAAGCATATGAATAAGGCTATGCGTATTTACTTGAGCAAAGCTGACGCAATATCTGCAGCAGACAGGCGGTGTCGTGGCGAGCCGGCGACGCACGAGCACGCGGCCGGAAGTCCTAACGCGACTCTAGTCGGCCAGCTCACACCGGTACCGGTACACTAGTCCTCAAACTGTGTGACTTCAAGCAACTGCGTCAAGACCCAATAAAAACTGATATTTTTTTATTAAAACTGACAGAAATTAAATTTAATGAACATTTTAAGGACAATTTTTTTTTTAAATTACAAAAACGCATTCTTGATTCAATTGACTATGAACATTATGAATCATGAGCAAGAAATATCTACAACATAATTTCACTAATTTTTCCAACAATCATATAAAGACATTAATCCTACCCAACGGGATTCAAGATGATTGATGAAGACTTGATTGCTATACTAAGATATAAGACTAATAATATCCCTCTACGAGCATTATGACAGATAATAACAGCGAGGAAGGTATACGAACTGTAGGGGTTTAACCCAACGGATGAATTAATCTGACTCCAATTTGTTGATATTTGAATTTTATTGACTGAAAATACACTTGAATGGTAAATATTGTCGTGATCGCCTCCAGTTCTACGTACGTATGACGTGGTAGCGGCGATCCAATAGCTGCTGACGTGGTTGTTCCCACGGGTAGTCAGCGTGTGGCGATGATGCGATGTCCACTGAGTCTGAAGATGTCTGATGTGCTTCTCTAATGTCATCTCACGGCGAAGATGGTCTTCGGAGGTGTAAGTACGAAAATGTGCAGAATTGCTGAATTAGCGGGAGCAGAAGTTCAGCGGTTTGCAGCTTTGATTAATCGGATTCTTCATCGTGAGAGTGTGCGTCCAACGAGCTAGGCTCCAGTCGGGACTTTCGTCCGCACAAGACTCTTAGACAGAATCCAGGATAGCTTCAGCTCAGTGTGAAGCTGCGATCCTCTTTAGCGTTTGTTGTTTAAAATAAAAAAAAATATTTTTTATCGAAATTTGTTGAATTAATCATTCATATTTTCCTCTCTTGGCGCCTCTCGGCGCACCTACTCTTTCGGCGCCTGTGTGTACCGCACAATCCGGCCATATGGACAGCGCGCCCATACTTTTCCTCTTACATACCCCCTCAGTGTTAATAAGAATTTCCTGAATTCATAGATTTATAAGCCATAACATTGGTTATTACAAACAATTAAAAATTAGCGTGATGAACTAGGCAGTATTTTAATTATATAATTACCAGAGCTGATATATTATATAAATAAATAATAATAATAATAGATCCACGTTCAAGCAAGCGAGATTGATTAAATTCATAATAAAAATCACAGACTGTATTTTATTTTATATTCATATAATATATTTCGACTGTTCTATATTTTTACCCGATAACATTTCCGGGTGAATTTTAAGAAACAATTCTCGTTTTTTACATTTTTATATTTATTTTTTTAAATGCTTCCATACTAAAACCTATTCTCCGCCTAAATGATGATGATGATTTCGTATGGCTTTTACTTTGCCATTCTTCGCATGCTCGTTATTGTCGGGGTTTCCTCCTCCATTTCGGAGCGCCAAGAACCATTAGTTGGTTACGTAATCCAGGTGCGGGTTGATCCACTAGCTTTCCGGAGGGGCAGGCCCCTCTTTGGGCCGGCAGGCCAACATTACGCCTTAGCGATAGTCTAAACAGCCACCAGGTGCGGCATTGTTTCCATCCGTACGAGTTTCCTCGTTGCCGCTACGGTCTAGGACTTGAGGACGGAGCGAGTTTGTAGGAAGCGGATATGTGATGGGAAACGGCTCAAGGAACTATCCCGGCATAAAAATAAGTTATACTTTGTGACAGTAACGAACTAATTAATGAGAAATAAATAATCAAAATTTTATGCAGGTTAATTATAATCAATAAATTAAATAATAGTATCCATAATTATCATTGAATTCAAACTATGTCACCGATTTTTATAAAATTGTTATGATTAAGTAGGTCATTATTGATTAACTTTAAACATTTATATTTTCTTATTGGCATACATAATAAACAAGGCCAAGATAGGCTTAATTTAATTCGTAAATAAATAAATTACCGTTGATTATACCTATTTCGTGCACGACATTATCAGTACTGATTTCATAATTTTTTCCAAACTTTAGAAACCACTGGCCTATTTTTTGTTCTTGATTTGTATCAAACTTGTATTGTTACTTTCACAAATAATGCTGTCGAATACCAAATCCTTTTGCTATTCTGGCTGGCTGTGCTCTCAATAAATTACACCACATTCTAACAAGTTTTTGGTATCCACGTCAAAACAATGATCACATATAAGCTGTTTACGGAATCAAATCAAGAATTATTCAAATCTATAGATAACATACAAACGAGATGGATCATTCAAACACATTGAAACCATCTTTAATATTCATAGACAGTGGCGGATTTAGCACTTGAGCCCTCATGCGCAATTCAATCCCCCCCCCCCCCTCAAAATATTTCCACTACACCTAAAACCCTAAAATACTATACCAGAAATCCAATTCTGACATCTACCTCGGGAATAATCTAATTCCATCAACTCGAGAATTTTGATGAACGACGCTCCTTCCCGCTTGGTTTTGACGAAAGAAAGATTAATTCGGTTAACGAGCTATCTGAACATTCTCTTATAACAAGAACAATTACAGCACCTAATAGTTTTGAAACAATCTTTTAACACCATTATCAAAAATAAAATAACTTATATTCTAATATAATAAAACCAATGGGTAAGGCAACTTAGTCTGTCGGAACAGTCATTGAATATGATTCGATATATAATCGCTAGGGTAACCATTTTATTAACAAAAAAATAGGGGTATTTTTTATTAACAAAAAAATATTTAAATGGTTTTTTTTTTAATTTTGATAGCTGAACTTCGAGGCCCCCTGGATTTTGGAAGCCCTAAGCGCGCGCCTATTGCGCCAAAGGGTAAATCCGCCACTGCCAATAGATAATTTTCTAGAGAATTCTATAAGACAATGGCCAGGGACCAGTTGTCAAAAGATCTAAGTAATACCACTTATCCATCGTTATAAAATATAATAAATGAATACGTCGGTAAGAAGTGCATTTTATAATTTAATTTGCAAATATTATCAAAAATTATTTAAAACAAATTAATTAAGAGATTTAAAATTTCGATTTTTATGAAAAACTTATCTATAAAATATGTTTGCATGCACAGTCATACTTTAATATTATATGTATACATCCTGTATGACAAGATAAATACTATCAAATTTTATATTCCGTAAAATTTAATTGACATGACTGCTTTTTAACATTATTAACCTGTCAATTCACCCCACATTTTAACGAAACGTGCTTGAAGCTTTGTGTAAAAGTTGTTTGGATAATAATGTGTTCATTCGACTAAATTAAAGTTTTCGCTACATTTATTGCTTTGCCAATTTATCCGCGTAGAAGAGGGCATAATTACATAAATTTCTTTAAAGAGTTAATGTATTATATTTATTATAATATAATTTAGAACAAAAAAAAATAATATATTATTTTTTGAATCAGTGTCATAAATTTAATGATATTTTATAATTCTCTCTAGAATTTTTCTAGATATTATATTTACAAATCCATTTTCCCCATAGTATTGTCCCGGTGCATACCACAATCGCGCCGAATTTTTAATGCTGGCAGCCCTTGCCGGCAGATGTCTGTCGGTGTTGCCATCGCGTGTTGTGGCCGGGCGCCGCCGCCGTCACCATGAAACTGGTGGACCAGGTGGTGCGCAGCTTCAAGGTCGCGAAGGTGTTCCGCAAAAACACCGACAAGATCAACAGCATCGACTTCTCGCCCAGCGGCGAAACGCTCATCTCATGTAGCGAGGACGACCAGATCGTGATCTATGACTGCGAAAAGGGGACGCAGATGATAACGGTCAACAGCAAGAAGTACGGCGTGGACCTAATTCACTTCACGCACGCCAAAGACACGGCTATCCACAGCTCGACGAAGGTGGACGACACCATCCGGTATCTGTCGCTGCACGACAACAAGTACATACGCTACTTTCCCGGCCACACCAAGAAAGTGGTGACGTTATGTTTATCGCCTGTGGAGGACACCTTTTTATCGGGCTCACTGGACAAGACGCTGCGCCTGTGGGACCTGCGATCGCCCAACTGCCAGGGTCTGATGCACTTGGCCGGTCGGCCGGTCGCCGCATACGATCCAGAAGGCCTCATCTTCGCCGCCGGCGTCAACTCCGAGAGCATCAAGCTCTACGACCTGCGATCCTTCGACAAGGGTCCGTTCATCACCTTCAAGCTCAACCAGGAGAAGGAATGCGATTGGACCGGACTGAAATTCTCCCGCGACGGCAAGACTATGCTGATCAGCACCAACAGGTCCATCATACGGCTCGTCGACGCCTTCCACGGCACACCCCTCCAAACGTTTACAGGTCACCTCAACAACAAAGGAATACCGATCGAAGCTTCGTTCAGCCCGGACTCACAGTTCATATTTAGCGGTTCGACCGACGGCCGCGTTCACGTGTGGAACGCGGACACCGGTTACAAAGTGTGCGTTTTGAACGGCGATCACCCGCTACCCATTCAGTGCATTCAATTCAATCCGAAATTTATGATGCTGGCTTCCGCGTGCACCAATATGGCATTTTGGCTGCCGACAGTCGAAGATTCTTAAACATTGTTAATGATTATTTTACGGAGACGCAAGTGCAGAGTGATATTTTTAAACGTGTTAGTTTCATATAATGTTCAACTAAATTTTACGTCATAACCAAAAAGTTGACGCATCGTGTAGTTTTGAAATAAAAACAACCACGCAATTTATATTTTCTATCATTTTACAATATTGCAACAGTTAATACTTCACCCTTTATCTAAGGATTATGATGTGTGTCGTAGTCTGACGGAACGCTTGTAACATATACAGACTCAGATCTTCGTTATAATAAATAATATTAAAATTACATTCGGTTATTTGTAATATGCAACAGTAAAATAATAAGATTAAGTTATCAGTTAAGCATAGATAAATAGTATTTGATTTTTTTTTTGCAATTTTATGTTAAAACTAAATTATTACTAGGCATATAATATAATTTCATTTTACAGGTAAATCTCGAATCGCCGTTATTATTAATTATGTAGTATTTGTGAACATTCCATATATCAACAAATAAAAAATACGTACAAATACATATTCGAGGATGTCATCTAATTTAATAATTTTTAATAAATACGATAAAATCATCTGAAGCCAAATTAAATTAACGAAAACATTTTGACGAGATTTACCGATAAAATCGATTATGCTAAAAAAAATACATCGCCGTTCATAATGAAATAAAGGGATTATACTTAAGATTTTTTTTTAATTTCAGTGATACTTATCGTATGCGTGAGAATTAGATTCCATGTTTTAATTTTTTAATTAATTGTACGGATCACATAACACAGATTTATAATGAATATATGGCTTTATGTGATTTTATATTTAAAGATAGAAAAAAAAATACATTAAATCAAAGTACAAATATGACGAAAATAATTCTCATCGGCCGCATGTTCCATGTGTTTGATGTGAATTAATATGATTATATTTAGTTTTATTTTTATTTAATGTTAGTACTATTATAATGTTTTAATGTGTTTTATTTCGCCTCTATATAAATTCAATACAATTTTTAATTCTGCGTCAATTAAATTTAAAATATCCATTTTTATTTATCCTAAAAATACTTGGTTATTCGGATATAATTATAGCCTTTATAGACAAGACGAGACCTTTACCGATCTCTGACTAATTTTGGACACCTGTTTTATAAAAACTATGATTTATTGATATATAGGAATCCAATGAACCCTAGTTTTTATTAAATTCATCATAGGCTACAGCCTTATTGTAGAGCCTTGGCCTCGTCCAACGGCCTTCTTCATTTTATCCGGTCTGTCGCTATGACGCTCCATCTTCCGGTAAGTTTCAATGACACAGCGTCCCTCCACCACCTCAGCCTCAGGTCTTCCTTTCCTCCGGGGACAGGAAGTCTTATTAACCATAAGCCTTTTTAGCGGCTGGCTGTCCCACATCCGGCCCAAGGATTGATCCTTGGCATATGGACACGTATGGGGCATGTGATGAACTCATAATCATGAATTCATCTAATTAGCAACTTCCATGTTTATCTTAAAATTTAAAACTCCATCTTCGGTACAATATGTTTAAGAATAAATTTATTTTATTGTGAAAATAAATCCATTAACAGATTTCGTATGAATATTTGTCTAAACTCGACTCAAATTTGTACATAAAAATCCTTCCGAATAACCGAATATATTGACGATTTAACCGGTTGAATTGTAAATCCATATACTAGTCTTCTCCATGTTAAATTTGATCTTCTAGGCCTATTTTTTAAGTCGTATATCTGGCTGATCAGATGAATGTCCATATATGCATCTCTATGTACATGTTCGGTAAAACGTTGTCAGTTAAATGATTAACATGAACTCTACGTATAAATGTTTATTATTAATACATAGTATACGTATTTCTATATATAGTATAATGTAATATTATATATATACAGTATTTCATAACATGATGAAATAATTAATTTTTAACAGGTATAGTTTTATGGACAATCCTAAAATGTATGTATCGTACGAGTGTGTGTGTTTGCATGATTGTGCGACGCTCCTTCCCGCCATTTTTCCCGAACAGTTTAATCGTAACGATCGAGATTTTTATTGGACGCGTTAAAAAATTTGGCGAGGCGGGAGAGTTAATGGGTGCTAAATTTTATGTATCGATTTAATTGTGGTAAAATCTTACCGTTAATATATCTTATGTTAAAGCGTGTGCTTTAATCGACGGGATATATCGGCGATTTAATTGACCGGGTGATAATTTTGTCTGTAACAAAACCGTAATGTAAAAAGTTGTAGAACGATCAAAATCAGACAATCGTACGCGGCGAAAAATATATATTTTATGTAAAGATGTTTAATTTTACGTTTGGTTTTGTTCGATTTTAAACTTTCGATTCTACGTGGATGTATGTAAATTTGAATAAAACGTTTATAACTGAAATGTAAAATTATCATTTTGCTGTATATGGATGTACACGGTGTTAAATATAATTAAAATATGTATTCTATTTCGTTTCCATGCAGGACCAATATGATTTGTCACTTTATACAAGCTTGAATAGTAATAAAATTCAATTTTAACATATATCACTGTTTTTAAATACTCTATTCCAAAAATATCATACATAATTTAAAAAAAATTGTTTATTTCTATTTACATGACTTAACATTCATAATTCTACTTAGGATTATTCGTTGACTTCTCGTTTACGCGTAGATGATATGCAATTAAAATCATTCTTGCTTATCGCTCCGCAATCTTTTTGCCGACGATTTTTCAGAATCTAACACTTGTATATGATAAAGTTCTTGGTCTTCGGCGGTCAAAGCGTTGGGAGCACCGGATAACGGATCACAGCCTTCGTGAGACTTTGGAAAAGCTATCACATCTCTAATACTTTCGGCGTCGCACGCAATTGCAACCAGTCGATCGATGCCTGAAAAAATACGAATATTATAATAAAAAAATAAATAATGTAAGTCTAAAATTGTATATACTAATCCTGATCTAAAAGCACGATTATTATTACTGATTATGATTAAGAATTAACGGGATAAGATGGGATATTGCAGGTCCATCAATTATTTTTATAACTATTGTTATGACTTGTAGATAACATACATATTATTTCGATAATGCAAGTTAAGCGCGACTGAGCTAAGTTAACAGTTGGATAGGGGTCCGACAAAAACTATGAATTGATAACACTTGATAACACTGGCATGGGGTTATGTAAGAGGAAGAGACCTCTGCATGTTTTATAAAAATATTTATGTAGATAGTATGCACGCGCTGGAATTAATTAATTTAATGCCATCTATTCTTCGCTGAATAAATAATATATACAGTAACGTCAAGATAGGTTCCACGTTATAGGGGGTTAAGGTTTTTAAATTTTATTTTTCGTACATTTTTACGTGTTAACCAGCGCAAATGACTGAATATGAAGACAACGCGACATTTTATTAGTTAATTTTAAAATATTTATATGAAAATCCGCGTTTTAATTTAAAAATTTACGTTATAGGGGGGATCAACGTTATAGGAAATAACTGCTGCAAACATTACTGTTTTTTAATTCAAATGAAATAATATTAACATTAGTCAGTGTCGTGGTTTGACACTGGGGGGAATATTAGTGTCGGACTTATTCCCATTGCATCTTAAGAATCTTTATATGGATGAATGGTGCTCTGGAATCTTTCTGTTTTGTCATCTAGAATGGTCTCCAATGCCAAATTGCAATAGTCACGTGGAAACCCAGCCCCGGCCATACGTCGTGATCGTCTGAGGTGAGTCCCACTGCAGATACTCTTGGCATTGGACCACCATAAGATCCGTCACTACCAAAGATCACCGAGCAGAGGATTGGGCAGGGGCTGCACACGTTAAAAACGCAATTGTTTCGTAACGTAAGCCATAACGTTGTCTTTTGACTATAAGAATTCAATAAATGTGTCAATGTGTTTTCTAAACAGCTACCAGCACACTTCTGTAATTTTTAACATCCAAGGAATTTTTGGCATACGGCTTGCCAGGACACTACTGTTGAATATAACTAATCCCATTTTGGATTCAATTAAAAATAATAATGTCGAACTAACATTTGTATATATGGTAAAGAGACCCCTCTTCCAAAGAGCTACGATGATGCCACTTGATTTCAAATTATAAATACAAAATAAAAAACTGGGATTTGTGGATCTCATCGGAAACAATGATGATGGTTCTACTGTTTTTAAAAGAGATTAATATAAGTTTGAATAATTAAATTAATTTAACATTTACCAATTTAGCAAGGAATAGATCTGGAGCAATATTTTATTGTCAGAATAAAGCAGTTAATACAAAAAAATTACCTAATGCAATTCCGGCATGCGGTGGGCATCCACTCTCGAGAGCAGACAACAGATGTTGTAAAGGTTCGGCAGATATATTCAACATATCTAATAATTCACGCTGCATTTTTGCATCGTGCGCACGAACAGAACCGCCGCCTACTTCATTACCGCTCATCACCAAATCGTAAGCTAAACTCCGCACCTGTACAATGAATCGTTTATAAATAAAAAAAATATTAGGGAATTTAAACTGTTTAAAATACCTTAAACGGATCTGTTTTCAATAAGTGCACATCATCTGGATGGGGAGCGGTGAACGGGTGATGACAAGTATCGATTCCACCATCTTTATTTTTAAGAAAGAGAGGAAAATCTAATACCCACAGCGGCGTTTTTACGGTGGAATTATTTAATTTACCCTCTTCCGCCAATTTTGTTCGAACATCTCCGAGACACAAACACTAAATAAATAAAAATATTTATAATAATATTAAATATACGTATAAAATATTTCAAGAAAAATATTTACTGTCTCTTCCTCTGGTCCATAAGCCAAAAATAAATAATCGTTCATGGATAAATCCAGTTTGGTAACAATGGCTTGCACCACATCCGTTTTAATTAAATTCGTTATAGGTAATTGTTCGATTGGTGCCGAAATATTTATTGGCATAAATTTTACATTGCTATATTTTTCCTTCATTGATTTTTGCAGATTTTTCTTAAAATTATTCGTAATATTCATTGTAGATTTTTTTAATACAATCGAATAAGCTCCAAAATCCTTATTCGAATTCGTTATATTCTCATCGCTTTTGAATTCATCGGATACATTTTGCAACTAGAAAAATTATACGATTAATAAAAATATTCATTCAAATATAAATATGCCAAAGTACCTTGAGTTCGTAAGATACGTCGGGTTTATCTGTACCATAGGTATGTAAAGCATCGTGATATGTTAACTGTTGAAACGGTTCTGATGGAATCTGATGAGGCCAAACATTACGAATCAAATTCTCCATCAACGATAATATTTGTTCGCGGCCTGTGAATGATATTTCAACATCTAACTGTGTAAATTCGGGCTGACGATCACCACGAGTCGTTTCATCTCTAAATTTATCATAAGATTTAGATATATTTTATAAATTTAATATGTAAATTGAATAAAGATTACCGATAACATCTCGCAACTTGGAAATATCTATCAATTGCTCCAGCCATTAGCATTTGCTTGTGTTGTTGAGGACTTTGAATCAAGGAATAAAATTGTCCTTTACGTCTCGTAGGAACCAAAAACTCTTTAGCACCCTGTTTAAATAATATGATTATTTTAAATAACGTTGATTATATTCGAAACAATCGACGAAATCTTAAATTATTTTGAAATAATCTTTGTGATTCATTTGTTAATCCATATTTGTCCCTGCTGTATGGGCAGCGATAGGTTGGTCCATACTGTTATGAACTCTAGGCGTAGGGGAATCTGCCACGTTGGAAAGCCGAGACTACATTGGAAAGACAGGGTTGAGACGGACACGTCTCTGCTGGGGCTTGGGCGATGGATGAAGGAGGCCCGAGACCAACAGAGGTGGCAAGGACTCGTTTCGGGTCAAGGGCCATTTAAATAATAAAAAATTATGGTTAAATCTAATTAATATTGTAAGAAATCTGAATGTGTTTACCCCTGGTGTTCGACAGAATAACGTTGGAGTTTCCACTTCGACGAATTCATGGGAATCTATTAAAAATTTTCTCATCTTCATTAGCATTGTCGATCTCATTCTCAAATTTCGTTGCATATTAGGATAACGTAGATATAGGTACCTTAAATAAAAATCTATATTTTAATTGAATAATTAAAATGGTAAAAAACACTAATGCAACGAAATAAATATACCTGTGTTGTAATTGCAGTTGTTCTTTGGGTTTTTGGTATGGACGTATACCGAATGGAGTGAATGTTGCCGAATTTAAAACTTTCAACGATTTCACCAACACCTCTATCGCTCCTGTATCCATATCGGATTTTACAGATGACGGTGGCCGAGATCCTACTACGCCTTGTATTTCTAAAACTGACTCCAAAGGTATATTGTTTATATTCCATTTTGCGACATCCTAAAAAAAAATTAATATATTTTAATTTAAAAAAATTATAGATTTCAATATTAGATCCAAATATGATATATTTTACTGACATCATCTTGCACAACACACTGTGTGACACCGTATGAATCTCTTAATATAATAAAACGTCCAATCCGAGAGTGTTGTAGCCAACCACATAACGTCACTTGTGAATTCACATGCTCAGGACGTAATTCACCGCACGTATGTGTACGCCAATTATGTGAATTTAAACCTGATTCGACATTTATCTAAAAATATATATACTTAATTACATATTCTTAACGAAAAGGATACTGACTATTAAAATTATTATACCTGAATATCAGTGATACTGTTTATATCGGTTTGTATGTGAGGAGTATCATTTTTCGGCTCTAAGATGCTGATTTTTTCTGTCAAAATTTCAATATCTCCGTTATCTTCTCTCTACAATATAAAATTCAAGTAAAATAACTATGTTAATTATTATTAATAAATTCATAGACCCGTTGTCCGATCTTTCGCCGATCATTATACAATTAAGTACAGATGTAATAAAGAAACATATAGAGTAAACCCCTATAACCTCTCAAGATAGGTTAAGGTTTTTCAATTTTATTCTTTGATTTGAAAGAAATCAGTAAATCAAACATTTTCATTTTTATTGTTGTGATTGTGCTAACCGCTATTGTCGCCAATGCCAACACTCGACTATACAATGGTGTTCATCGACCAAACTCCCAATTATCCCTAAATAATAAACTGCTTATCGATAAATCCATATTAGATCCGATCTGGACATATGGTATTCAAATCTGGGG
Source organism: Philopotamus ludificatus (assembly GCA_022495035.1). Taxonomy (NCBI): domain Eukaryota; kingdom Metazoa; phylum Arthropoda; class Insecta; order Trichoptera; family Philopotamidae; genus Philopotamus; species Philopotamus ludificatus. Next base: position 44,765 of record JAGXCT010036868.1, on the reverse strand, counting down.
CACAGCAAAATCCTCGAATACAAAGGTAATGAATCACTTCTAATCGAAGACGCTATGCGCATGCACACGTACGCCTTGGTTTGTGCCTAACGAGGTAATCAGAAATAATTTAAAAGTCCCCATTGCGATAGATGGAATCATACACAAATAAATATAACCTAAGACTAAAAAATCATCCCAACAAACTGGCATCACAGTTGAGATATTTCAGAAATATTCAGATTTTCCACACTGAGATAATTTCAAATGTTAAGGGGACGCGACAGTAGTACCAAAAAATGGTATCCCACTGCTGCCACCGAATGTTAAGGAGATGTGACAGTAGTACCAAAAAATGGTATCCTACCGCTGCCACCAAATGTTAAGGGGACGTGACAGTAGTACCAAAAAATGGTATCCCATCGCTGCCACCAAATGTTTAGACACCCGAGCTCGCGTATCAACAAGGTACACGACCGCTGGCGCCAAAACGTTTGACCGTCCAGTAGTTGACGATCGCCGAAGATTGAGATCAAAGTGAAACACGCTTTGTTTCGGGATAATGATGTTTATTGATGAATTGCAGGCGTCGTCAGTTCGATGATCGGTGATTTTAAAAGATCCCAGAGATCAAATCTCCGCACGAAGATGATGCCGATAAAGATCCCAGAGACGCATCTCTGGTACGAGAGAAATCACAGAGATGTGATAGCTACGACGGTTAGAGCTAACGTGGTCTAAATGCGCCCAAATGGGACATATTTATACCCGGGTTCCAAATCACGGACGATAACGTCACCGACTTTTGGCGGGAACCGTTTCCCGCTTAAAATGTGTTCTGTGGCACACTTTACGTAAGAAGGATTGGGGCGCACTCGAGAATATCGAGAGCCCAGAAATGATACGGACGGACTATGCCGGTTTATAACAATATCAATAATTAAAATAAAAGAAACACATACAGATTGTGTTATTTAATTAATAATAAAAAAAATCTAATTAAACTATTAAAATTACCTACCTTATTAACTTGTGCTTGTGGTCTCGCCATTAATTTCCCTTCTATTTGGATAATATCATCTGCGGTGATTTTATTAGCAATTTCTAAAAGTTCGGCTCTCTGAATTTTATTTTTCAAATATTTATATTAAACAAATGAGATTAATTTATTTGTTTTTTTTTTTAATACTTACAGCGGATGGTAACAAACATTGAATCGAACCATATCCATCTTTCAACTTGATGAACCGTGGCAAACGATTTCCGTGGATCCAGCCTGTCAATACAATTTTCCGTCCAACGTCACCTATCGACAAGCTTGCACAGGTAACCTTTCTATTTTGAAATTGCGATAAAAGTCCCTCGTTTTGTCCTTTAAATATATAAACATCATAATATTTCATCGTCGACGAATACTATATAATTCGTTAATTACCGCATTTCACGTATTCGTCAGTGGTGAGAGATTTTACGTTAGTGCATGTGCTCATATTTCTAATAACACCATGGGTCAAATTTGATCTATTTTCAGGAATTTGGTTTACGCGAACCATAACTACATCTCGTATTGAAACCTCTATGTTTCCTGTTTCCATTGACTATAAAATAAACGCACATTAATACATTATTATGCATAAATAAAATATAAATAAAAATAATTGAAAATACCTCATTGAAAGCACCGAGAGGTCTCTGTACTACCCATCCGATGATAGAAATAAATGATCGTAGGGGTAAATTTGCTAAACGTTTTCGAATATCATGCCTCTATAAATTTGTAATTTATTTCAATTATATTTTTTTAAATAAACAAAAACCTAATGCTGATTTCTACATGTTAAACACGGTTCTAATAACTGCGTGTTTATATTTAGAATACCTCTAGCTTACTAACAAATTACAGTGTGATCTTAACGATTATTTTGGTATGTTATAAAGCATTTTTTAGAACGTATCCCCCATGTAAAAACAGAATTAATTGAATATCATTATTTCAATAAATATGTACCTCATCGGGAATGACGAGTTGTGTTGCACCGTGCGTATCTCTCAGAACATAGAAACGTCCTAGATGTTTTTCTTGAACACATCCTGCTAGTTCAACTAGTGATCCAATATGACAAGGTCGCAACTCACCACAGCTCAGTCTCAAAGGAATACAATCAACCCCAATTATTGGAAAGTTCATTTCATTTGATGATGGAATATTTCTTAATATTGGACCTTAATATGAACAAAAATTTCTTAAAAATAGACATTGGTATAATTAGTTAAATTGTATCTATTTACTTACTGAAATGTATAATGTAATAAAATTTAATTGAATTATAATTGATATTATTAATAAATTATAAATTCATAATTAGAGTCATTTGTTAAAATATATTATATACCATAATATTTATGGATATATATAAAATGGCGTTACTATTGTAAAATCACACTTGTGATTGCCAATTTTAGGTGATAAATGAATGGATGAGTATTTGTATTTTAATATATATAATTATTACGGATTGGCGAAGGCAACTGTGAAGGTCGCAGCGATCCGCGGACTAGCGCCGCCGCGCGCCGCCACATGACGGCTCTGCTGTCACTAGCGCTTCTGTCAAACGCAATGTTGCCATACAAAACTGTTATTATTGTTATCAGAACATTTATTGTTGTGTTGAAAATAAAATATGAAAAGAAAATACAACCAATGTCATACTGTTTATGATAAAACAATGATTAATATATTTATAGCAAATTTGACTAAAAATATTTTTTGTAATTACCACAGTCAGTAAATAAATCTTGCGAATCAATAAATGGATTACTTGGCTTCAATAAATAATTGTATTAATTGTAGAATAGTTTATTTTCAACATTTTTTTGGAGTAATTTTACCCCTGTCGATATACTGAGGCTGCTGGCTCCTCACGTTCGCAAATATGCGCAACGATAAATGGGTTGCTTTACTCCAATTATATGTATTTTCAATTATTCTGAATAACTAGCAATAATGCGTCGTGATCCTAAATACATTTTATAATGGTTTATTTTTAACAATATTGTGGAGTAAAGTTACTCCTGTCGATGTATTGTGGTTTGCGAGCACGCTGCCTACTCACGTTCACAAATACGTCGACCAATAAGTGGGTTACTTTGCTGAAATTATTTCCATTTATAATTATTATATATAAAAGCGACAATGCATTGCAATTGTAGATCAATTTTAGAATATATTATTTTAACAATTTAGTGGAGTAAAGTTGCCTCTACTGATTTTATAACATCTGGGAACACATTTATAAATACGCACAACAATAAATGGATTTCTTTGTTACATTAAATTATTTTTAATAAATAACAATGCTATTTAACAAGCTGATTGATATAAGAATATTGACAAACAATTATTTAGAGGCAAGCTATACATGCATAATAATAAACAGCTTATGGCCATAAATCTCTTGACAGTTTTACGAAAGGGGTTTGTTGCCGGCGCCTACAATGGTATGTTTTTTACTGTTACCTAGTATAAAGCGTTCATTTTATTATTCTTGTATTATTCTAAATGTTGGGGTATGAACATGTACATTTTTTATTGTTAAAATACAGAATTATAACAGCAATTTCTCAGATAACCTCTAAAGCATTTTAATATATATGTTTTACCTTTCGCTCTTATATATGACACCTTCGATCTTTTTATTTACGTTTTTTTAATTTCATTCGCCTCTATATTTATAGTGATATAGAATTAATAAAAAATAATAGATTTTACTGGAAGATATATTTATTGAATTAATATCGTATAATTAAGTCCTGACATTACCAAGTGCTAACTTTTGATCTGCAAATAAGTTTTTTTAGTTATTGTAAGTGTTATGTATTATGTTAATAATTTATTAGTATAACTTTTTTATTTTCAGTTACCGTTATCACTTTTACGTACCGCACAAAATCACCCTATGGTATTTAATTTTTTATTATCTTATATATATATTTTCAATACGGTATGTATAAAAAATATTTATTTAAATTTCAGTTGGTGGAATTAAAAAATGGCGAAACATACAATGGCCATTTAGTTAGCTGTGATAACTGGATGAATATAAATCTTAGAGAAGTTATTTGCACATCTAGGGTAAGTTATTGTAATTGTTTTTTTTAATGATGTTGTTTCACAACGAGTAAATATGTGTCATCATATTATTTTAGGACGGTGATAAATTTTGGCGGATGCCAGAATGTTATATACGTGGAAGTACTATAAAATATTTACGTATACCTGATGAAGTCATTGATATGGTCAAAGAAGAAACTCAGATGAAAGCCCGAGGTCGGGGAGATATGAAGGGAAGGGGTGGACAAAATCAACGATCTGGAAGAGGAACGGGAAGAGGTTTGTTAATAATTACGTAAAATATATTCTATTTCACATTGAATCAACTAAAATAAAAATATTTTTCGCTATTTATAGGTACATTTGGTGGAAGAGGAGGACGTCCAAACAATCTTGGACGTGGTGGTGGTCCTGGCAGAAATCCTCAAAATAAACCTAAGAAATAAATTATGTATAACTCTAATTTTAACATTTTTAAAATAAATTTGTTGTGAATAGTAAATTATACTCAAAAATATGATAATACAAATGTATATTTACTAAAATATGCTAATTTTGATATATCAGCCATAAAAAAGAAACAAATTCTATTTTTACGTTGATTTTTATTTAATCCTGTCTGATTTCACATAATTTTGGGAGACGAAAGAAAAAACATTTTACATTATAAAATATTTTTTTTTTTTAAAATAATCATTAAACGCTTTAAATTTAGAGAGTAATAAAATTAAAATAATATTTGTTTAAATAATTTATTTATACATTTTTGTAATACACTATTCAATCAAGTATTTCAATTTAATCATCGTTAATTTTGTTCTAATCTATTAACACAGTTTTTACGATCATTGAAAGTATATTGGATAATAATAACGTTAAACTATTCCTAATAAGGATTTTTAATGATGGTGTCCTTCTTTAATAAACCGTAGACCACAATAACCACATGAATGTTCGCCGGGTTTATCCTAAAAATATAAAATGTAAATTAGTTTTGCTTAAAACTTGGCGTACTTTATCTAATAAAAATAAATATACCAGATTTATGAACACTTTAGGATGTCCTTCTGGGCCGCCACCTCCGTCGCACCATACAACTCTTTCAGTTGATTTAGTCGGCGGTATCTCAGCAATTAGATTTATAGCCCATTGTTGATTTACGTGTTTCGGAGCATTTGAAAATCTGACCATTCTGTAATCATTTTCGTCCCATTGCTGAAGAAGATAACATAAATTAATTTTATATATTGAATAACGTGTTTTACCACATAGATCAGGATTATTAATTTAGATAGACAAACGTTGATGGACATGAAATCTTAATATCAGCACGGTATCGTCATAAGGTTTGTTATTAAAAATATTCGTCACTGCACATCGTCTCTCTGATAATAAGCACATTTTAGTTTGAATTTAATTTGAATAAAATACCATTTTTGATTGAAAATTTTCACTTGTCACATCAATCGCTTAAAACTGATTTTAAAAAATCTACATTGGCTTTTTCGTCAAAATCAGAGGCATGTTATGTAAGAAGTGTTGACCTGGCCAGTGTGCGTAGGCACGTCAGTGGGGCGCGTGCTGGCGGCACGGATCAGCGCCAGCCTCGTCACACGCAGCGAGCGAGACAGCATGCTGCAGAGGCTCTGACAGCTGACAGAGCTCCCCTCGGTCCTCAACACTGCAGCCAACCTGTACCTGACACTTTTGCTCCATGTCTACCAACACAAACATTCTAATAAACTAATCCGTCACGGCGGGTATTTATGGTCTATTTATAAAGGAAAATAGACCCTGAGCATTTAAAGTCTTTTAAAAAATGAATTATTCTAAGAATAAAAATAGTTATTCATGATATGGTTGATATTTTTGATTTTCTACTAATCAATATGACGCGAAAATGATACACACACCTGGCGATGTACCACCACAGAATGAGGACCGTCAAATTTTCGCGGCACGTGTCGCCAGTATACTCTTCACTCGCACTTGGCATTTCGTACCGGATGCGAGTGAGAAAAAATATCGCACCCGTGCCAACAGAAGCGAATATTGTTGTTTTTAATTTTTTTTCGCAATTGTGGACAATGGTTATTTATAATATTTATTCTTTAGAATTTTTTAGACAAATTCAAACAGTTTGTGGCATGTAGGGTTTATATTAAAAGAGTTATTCGAGAAAAATCAAATAGACCTTGTACGGCTTGGTTAAGAAATGCAAAATGTCTAACTAATTTATGACAATTAATTAAGTAAAACTATTATATTATTTGCTATTAAAATAATAAATATGTTTTTTTAAGTTTAATACTAATGCAACATTAATATAAAAACGCATATTTGTTTTCTTGTAATTATAATCTATTATTATAATTAAATGCTGCCATTTACTAAATAAAATTGTTATATGGCCACACTTGACAGCCGGTAGTAAACAATGTTTGTCTTTTAGTTAGGTACTATGGCGACAATATAACATATTAATTATATATTCATCAATCTTTAAGTAGATATCAATACAAGTATAAATATAAGCGTAACATTTTTGATGCTTTACCTATTAATTCGTTGTTATAACCTAAATTAAACTCGCAGAAAATTCCAGATGTATAGTTTGACACTTTCAAGAATGCCAGCCTACTCTTCCTAACCGCTAACTAAGATTGTTCAAATTGTAAATTATTCATATTAAATAACTAACTCCATGCTTTGCGACTAATTGTTAATTGTAACACAAATCATGATTTCAAATAAAATTTTAATTAATAATCTCATTCATATCATTATTTAATTATATTTTTTAGATTTATTAGAACATTTTAATATGGCGCGGCTAAGCATATTATGTATTTTGTTATTTACATTATCATGTTTTGGCATGGACGACATTGATCCAGCCGGCTACATTCTCTACTGCCCCTGCATGGGTAATTATCGATAAACGAAGATTAAAATATTACTCAGAGTATAATAAATATTTATTCATAATTATTGTAGGCCGATTTGGTAACCAGGCCGACCATTTTCTTGGTTCATTGGCATTTGCCAAAGGATTAAATAGAACACTTGTGTTGCCTCACTGGGTCGAGTATCGAACCGGTGAAGCAAAGTCCATCCAAGTGCCATTCGATGAATATTTTGCGGTCGAACCGTTGCTAAACTACCATCGTGTTATCACTATGAATAAGTTTATGAATAATGTAGCTGATCGTATATGGACTGAAAATGAACGAGCGTCATTTTGTTACGTGCCGAGAGGAGAAGATGACGACTTGGTGAAAAGTTGCAATGCCAAAGAAGGAAATCCCTTCAAATCTTTTTGGGATACGTTTAGTATTGACTTTAAAAAGTCTGAATTTTATGGACCGTTACATTACGATATCCACAGAGGATTTATGGCTGATAAATGGATTGAAAAATATCCTTCAGAACAATGGCCTGTTCTAGCATTTACAGGTAAATAAAATAAAAAGTATGGGTTGCTAATTATGTCTACGTGATATATTAATAGAAATGATTTTCAGGCGCACCTGCTAGTTTTCCCGTGCAGGAGGACAACATTATTTTACACAAGTATTTAAAATGGAACGAACGTATGACTCAGCAGGCGAAGAAATATATAAAAGAAAATTTAAGCGGTGGCGCTTTTATAGGAATTCATTTACGTAATGGATTAGATTGGGTGAGAGCGTGTCAACACGTCTCGGAGAGTCCGACTCTATTCTCCAGTCCCCAATGTGTAGGTTATAGGAATGAAAATGGACCAGTTACTCAAGCGATGTGTTTACCATCGAAACACGACATCGTTAGGTTTGTAATTTTATTCATATATCTTTTTTACTTAGTATTGTAACGTTATGCATATTTCAGACAATTAAAAAGACAGCTAAAAAATACTAAGGATACTAAATATATTTTCGTCGCATCGGACAACAATCATATGGTATCGGAGTTAGAGGAGGCGTTGAAACGTCAAGAGATAAAAATCAGAAAGCTCAATAAATCAGATCCTCATTTAGATTTGGCTATTCTGGGTCTCGCGAACCATTTTATAGGTAATTGTGTCTCTTCTTTTTCAGCTTTTACTAAAAGAGAGCGCGACGCAAAAGGATTGCCCTCGTCTTTTTGGGCATATCCCACTGAAAAATCACGACTCTCCAATACTCATGACGAATTTTAATTAAGTTTTTTATTAAATATATTAAATAAACTAATTTTCAACCGCTTTTTATTTTTTGAATACATATTATACATCTTATATAAAACTATTTATCATATAAAGGTGTCACAAAAGGAGCATTGGAATTAATTTCTGAGTTTTCTGAGTTAATTGTGAAGTACAAATATAACAATTATATATTAGACCTCTTTAGATGATATATATGTAAAAAATAGTGTTAACGAATAATTAATAAATTCCTCGCACTTAATAAAGCCGACGAACAGGCTGAAGAATAGCTGGAGAAACTCAACATCGAGTTTCGACAAGTTCGCCGCAGCATGGCCACAAAAGGGTAATCTCTTGAATTACCGAGAGCCAATATGCTCGCCACTCCAATCCTTTAAGACCCTATAAGAAACCCTTTTTAGTGTTTCTCTCATCAGTGATTGGTGTAGATAGAAGACTATCCCGGACTAGGTTGTCCCGACTCCCTTGCCATTCAAAGGCAAATGCCGGAATAGTACCCTGAGCCATATCCCACCACATTACTACTCTCTATAAACTCGACCCGTCGTTTAGGTCCCAGGCTGTAGTGGCAAGGAGGAAACTCATTCGGATGGAAGCAGTGCCACACCCGGCGGATGTTTTAGACTATCGCTAAGGCATGCGATAGTGATCTGCCGGCCTACAAGAGAGCCCCGCTCCTCTGTAAGGCTAATGGATCAACCTGCACCAGGATTACGTAACCAACTAATGCTGTTCTTGGTGTGCTCTGAAACGACAAAGTTAACTTCAACGACGCACACGCGGAGAATTGCAAAGTAAAAGCCATGAGTCCTCAGTCTACAACAAAAGTTCTGCTTAAGACTTATTGTCTGAGTCCCCACTCATCATGGACCTCTCAAATATTTAGAATACTTTCTATGAGAATCTGCACATTTATTTTAAAAATAACTCCTAAACCTTTCAATTGATTAATCAGAAAATTTTATTTTTATAAATAGTTTCCCTCACTTGGCCATTATTGGCATTGTGCATGTATCTTCTAACAATGTTGGTATTGGATTTTACCCTCCCACACTGCGGATTAGTAGACTTTAGGCCAGTGGTTCAGAGGTACAGAGCCCCACCAGTTTCATATGCGCGTTCACCGAACCCTTATATCATATGTCGTATCATTTTTTCATAATATCGTACATAAATCGATTGTGTTTTGACTCCGCCGAACCCGGGAAACTGACTCACCGAACCCCGAACTTCGATCGAACCACTGCTCTAGGCTAATAGAGGATTTGCCTTGGTATCCATTTTTGTTCTCTAGGCGACATCTGCTTTTAACAGTCGCGTGATTATTAACCCTGTCGTACAATAGCAATCATTTCATCATGGGAAAGACCACTTCAAAGAATTCCCCTAGAATGAAGGAGGTGGAGTGAATGTATCGAGACTAGACCATATATTGGTCAACTGATTATAGGTAGGTATTCTTGCCCAATATATGCATATACAAAAATGATTCCTAGGTTAGAAGCAGTTGTTCTAAAGATAAGTTTTGATAAACCCTGATATTTCTCTGTAAAATGGTCAATGACAAATCCAATTTTTATCAACCTGTCAGGATTATTATCAGGTTAAAACGCTTGATTTCTACTCATTGTTTTTCATAAATAATGAGTTTCAATTTTTTTGACTGTGCTTTAATGCCCATCATCACTATAAGATCAAACAATTTTTTGTATGAAGGTCAGATCAGAGGGTCTAAAAACACATGACTTATCTACAATCAGTTCTGGTTAACCGATCCATCATGGCAGCTCTAAAATATCAGAGACCCCAAACATTTCAAGTCAAGATATTGATGAATTAAGTCGATATTTTGGATTTTTTATCGATTTAATATGACACGTAAATGTTAACGCTCTCGGCAATATTTTGCCACAGGTGTTAATCACACGTAGATTCTTTTTGGAATCATAATATTAATTTTATGTATATTTTTTTGATACATACTGTATATAGGAAATAAGGTAACAAAAATAAACACAAAAATGACAAATACTCATTCTCATTTATTATAAAAAGACAAGTTTTTAATCTTAAAACAAAATCACAAATCTTAATGGATATTAAGGAAAACCTGAAAAAAAAATCAAACATTAATAATTATTTTTAATAAAATAAAATCATTTTCTCGCCCAAAGCGCATTTACCTAACGTTATCTTAAAAGATATTTTATCTGCCTTCAATGTACGAGGACAGGTCAATTTCTTCAGGTAGTTCGGTGATGTTCACGTCGAATCGGTCTTGAACATCGTTCAGAATCTTGGCATCACTCTCATCCGACACCATAGTAATAGCGAGACCCTAAAAATGTAAAATAAAAATATTAAAGCAAACGGTAATAATTAGATTTAAATAATAGTGAATATTCTTGTGGATCAGTTACGATAGTCATCTCATCATCATAAGTCTGATGTCCCTATCTGATATCATCATTTCAATAAAAAAAAAACAACTAACTGAAAATAAATAAATAAATACTGACCTTGGTACCGAAACGTCCAGCACGCGCCACTCGATGTAAATATGTATCGGAATCTTCCGGCATATCGTAATTGAAAACGATATTCACACGTTCAATATCCATTCCTCTGCCGAACAAATTCGTAGCGACGAGAATACGCTAAAAATGAAAACAACTATTTAAAAACGCAGTAAAATAAAGTGATATTAATAAAATCAATATATTGATCAGTTCGATAGTTGATCTCATCATCATAAATCTGATGTCCCTATCAGGTGTCATCATAGTAAACAAAATATAAATAAAAACAATACGAATAAAAGAATAAAAACCTTTTGAAAATCTTTAAACTGTTGGTAACGCGAGAGCCGCTCTTCCTGTGTCATGCTGCGATGTATACCGATTGCGGGGAAATTCTGATCAGTCAGGAGCTGAGCCAAAGCCACACACCGTTGTACTGATTTTACGAATATTACAACCTAAAATCATATAAAATATCGTAACGACATACCGTAAAATCAATAGAAATATTTTATCCGAGTATAATACCTGATTAAATTCGAGTACGTCCAATAATTCAAAGAGCTTTTTGTTCTTTTCATTTTCCTTCAATTTAACATAATGCTGTTGGAGACCGTGCAGTGTCAGTTTAGCCTCATCGTCAACATATACTTCCATCGGCTAGAAGCATAGATCAGAACAAAATCATACAATTAGAAGCGTTACTTGCAATTTTACCTCGCCGTATATAACTCGGAATATTATTTTAATAACGAATAGTCGCTTAAAAATATTTATGTATAAAAATAGAGCCATCATCTCGTTAATAAAATATGAAACCGGTTATATGAAGGCGAGGAATCGTTGAAAAATATTTCATGATACGATAAAGATTGACGTAAATTCAAAACGTAAATGAAAATTAATATTCATTAGAACGCAAAATAGATATATATTTATTTATATATATTACATCCCCGAGATGTTGATACGATCATAGAAACCGTATTTTATTGCATAAAACAATTAAAATCAGTATGAAATGTCTTCAAAAAAATTAATTATGATAATTTTTTACATTATTTTCTAGATTAATTCAAAATATGTAATTCCAATATTTAATCAATGTTACTGAAATGATAATATTTTTTTTTCTATTTATATGGGGGTTCCCGAGACTTAAAATACAATAAAAAAAAAAATATACATAAACCGAACCAGATTTGTAAATAGACAAAAACCCATTTCATATCTTACTGTTACAGTATATTTGTGGGATATGGCACTGGATCGGACACGGACCGCAAACAGCTTCAGGTAGCAACATTGAGCATCAGAAGTAAACATTGCACACCAGAAGTGTCGATGAGCCAGCCTAATAATTTTGGAACACTGCAGCCGATATCAAAACGATCTAATTTAAATTCAACATTCGCCCGTCTTCTTTCTTCAATCTTGACGTCTTGAAAACCCCAAGAACCTACTCGTCGGGCTGCAGTGTGATAACTATATTGCCGCCCACCCCTATCTCATTGGTTTGGTTGATAATCGTCTCCCCCGATATGCGAATTTAGTCATTTTTATTATTTTTAACGCGATTTAATAACGTTTGGACATTTTGGAACATTTACATCTTGCATAAACTTTTTGCAAACAGGGCGGATTTCCTTGCTGAGTGTGGCGGAGAACATCATGACTTGCTTGCCGTGAGGAGTGTTGCGGAATATCTCTTGAACATCGCGACGCATATCTGTAAAATCACATATTTAGATTAGCAGTTTGTTCCGATAAATATTAATGCGAGATTAATGCAGATTGAGCCGTACCTAGTAATTCTAACATTTTATCACATTCATCTAATATAAAGTGTTTAAGGTGCTTCAGGTTCAGCTTCTTATTTCTGATCAACGCCAATATCCGCCCCGGAGTTCCGACGACTATGTGTGGATTGGAGGCCTTTAATACTTCTTCGTCCTTCTGTATTGGTAATCCGCCAAAGAATACTGCCACTTTAATTCCGGGCATATACTTTGAGAATCTTTCATACTCCTTACTAATTTGGAATGCTAACTCGCGCGTGTGACACATTACGAGAACGTATGCATGATTTTCCGAAGGTTCCAACTGTTGCAATGTGGCCAAGACGAACACGGCCGTCTTTCCCATACCAGATTTGGCCTGGCATAGGATGTCCATCCCGAGTACTGCTTGTGGAATGCATTCATGTTGTACTGTAAAAAAAAACATATTGTTGCAATACACATGTGCGTTTGATCAATCATGGAGAACGAAATATAACATCGATATATCGATACAATGAAAATTGTTGATAAATTGAGCCATGTGGCAAATTCGGTTATACATTTTGAGGTTAAGTAAGATTAAAAATGAGATTATGAGGTGACGCGTCGGATGCCACGTGCTGGATGCAATCGTCACTTACCTTCGGATGGATGCTCAAAACCGCAGTCCACGATGGCACGTAAGATCTCCGGCTTGAGGAGGAAGTCCCGGAAGCCGGAGCTGTGTATGGACACGTAGGAGCCCTTAAGGTCCTTCGGCGCAGGAGCGGTGACTCCGACCGTTGTTCCATTGGTAGGCGGCACCTCCGCTACCGCCTCGTCGTCCTCGTAGTCGAGAAGGTCGTCCGGTATCGCCTCCGCCATGGCGCCGGAAGTCGCGCACTAACTGACGCGTCCCTACGCCGCCGCTACGTGCCCGCCTGCGTGCCCACGCTATCCGGCTTACCGGCAAACGGGGTAACTTTGCCCATTTGCTTTGCTACCGAACCGTACGAAGCATTATATTGATTTTTGTATTCAAAGATATTATAAATACTCATTACTCTGTAGCAGATAATGTAACAGTAACACAAATTGTATTGAATTTGATAAATTCATTAAAACATGATATTTTACCGACGTAATGTTCAATTATAAATATTTACAATTACCATATTAAAATAAACTGTTGGCTTTGAATTTTTAAAGTATTTATCTGATATGCTGTATAAAATATATGAACATAGCCTAAATCATGGTGTTGGAAAATTATGAAATTAAATCAATCTCAATTGTGTTCA
>JAGXCT010036868.1:0-30617 GCA_022495035.1 Philopotamus ludificatus | reverse complement strand
ATGTTGTAGTGACATCTATTACGGATATTATTACATACTAAAAATCATACATACTTAAAAAGGGATTACAACCTGTTAAAAAATCCATGGCACTGAACCGGTTAAGTCCCCCCAATTTGGTCCGCAGCTCGCAGGCCGCCAAAAAATCAACGTATCACTTATTTAATTGATCCGCCAGGACGGCTCGAAACCAACCGCGTCATTTGATTTATAATGCAAAAGAGATCCCAAGCATTTTGAGTCGATTTCATCAATTTCGTCAATCGATGAAATCTTAATCAATATCTTGATTAAAAAAATGGATTATTTAAAGAATAATAATAGTTATTTATGGTATGCTTCATAATTTGGGCGATATTTTGGATTTTCTAACTAATCATTATGATGAATAAATGACATGCATACTTGGCGATGTCCCGTCGTAAACTGAGGACACGCCGCTGATAGACCGACTGCCAATTTATCGCGGTACGTGTCATTAGTATACCTTTCACTCGCACTTGGCACATCTTTCCAGATGCGAGCGGGAAAGAACATCGCTCCCGTTGCAACAAGGGCGAATATTGTTGTTTTTATTATTTTTTTCGCAATTGTGGAGAATGATTATTTATTATATTTATTCTTTAGACTTTTACAAACAGTTTGTGGCATGTAGGATTTGTATTAAGAGTCATTCGAAAAGAAACAAAAATTTGGGGTCCTAAATAAACCCACCCCATCTACATGGCTAAGTTAAATAAATAAATATCTCTGAATATTGAACATTTTCGAGATAACGTTTTCTCGTATTTGTTCAAAGTAAAGAAATGGAATGTACCCACAAGAACTGAACATTAAGTTCAGCACTATGTCAATCAACAGCTTGTAGAAAAGCCTAATATTTTCTTTTATTTACTATTACAAATATACGATATATCTAAACTGAATCTAAATTTAGAGCCAAGGGAAATTCTTAAATCAATAATTGATGGGATAATTAATTGACTGGATATGGTCATGTTTTGAAGTGAACTTAAAATTTAAGGTTAGAAATTCTATTGACCTTAATGACATTACCCAAAGCTATATATACATAATATACATTACTTTAGATTTGATTTGTGGTATAAAATTAAAAACAAAATTTACTAACGGGGATTTATTTATTGAGTAATATTTAATTACATTTTAAATTTATTATTCTAAATAAAAAGGAATTCGATGTTCATATAATATATGTACTCATTTTATACGCTTTTCATAACATTCCCAGAGTATATCTCTGTATAGTTTTGCTTCATTTGCGGGATCCGTGGATTCAGTGATGCCTCGGCCAACAACAGCAATATCAGCACCCTTATTAAGAACAATTTCCTCGGGAGAATTATAATTTTGACCGAGATTATCTTTGGATTTACATAATTTCACACCAGGTGTGAGTTGAATGTGCTGCGGAGATTTGATAACATTTTTATTTTGACAAACAAATCCGACGACGGTATCGTTCTCATTGCACATTTGCACTGTCGAATTTGTGTATTCGGATGTGATCAAATTGTCCTAAAATTTTGTAATATTAAATTAAAAATAATATTTTTGATAAATAGAGTTTTATAAATATGTATAAATATTATAAACGTATAATAAAATATACCTGAGAACTCATTTCTGCAACGACAAAAACTCCTCTATTTTTTCCATTAAGAACACTTTTTATACCATTTAAAACTCCGGGACCAGATACGGAATGAACGGTAACAAAGTCAGCCCAATTTACAACATTATGTGCTCCGCTAGAGTATTGCAAAGCAACGGTATTGCCGATATCTGCGTATTTTCTATCTTCCATAATTAAAACATTGTGTTTTTTAGCCATAGTAACAAGTTGATCAATAAACTCTTGGCTATAATCGTTTATTATATCAACGTGAGTTTTAAAAATACAAATAAATGGCCCCACTTTGTCGATCAATTCTAATATTTCAGAACACGACGTAAGATCAGCAGCAATACATAGATTGCTCTTTTTTTCCAACATTAGTTTATAGAGTTGTTTAGATAATGAATTATTAGTTAATTCAGACCTTTTTTCAAAACTCATCGATAATCTTTCAGACACAAAGTCGACTGCCGGAACTATAAAATAATATATAGTATTTTTAATAAATATATGAATTAATAATATTTAATTTAATTTACCTATTGGACTGGTTTGAGATATATTTATATAATTTTCAACAGTGGTTGCGGTAGAAAGGTCGATTTTACCTTCACGAACTAATATATCCAACATTTGTTTTATCGTAAACAATGATTTCACGTTTATATTTTGCAGTTGAAGATTATTTTTTCCGCCCTGTTGACGATCTAATATTACGACAGCATCGGTAACCATCAGGCCTTCTTTGCGTAAATCATTTGCGGTTTCAATAACGCTAGATCCTGACGTTATAACGTCCTCTACTATTACACAACGATCACCTGCTTTAAAATGACCCTCCACAATCTTTTTTGTTCCATATTCTTTCACTTCCTTCCGTCTTATAAGCATTGATAATTTGGATTTAACTGAAATCAAGGTGGCGATGGGCAATGCAGTATATGGAACTCCGCACACGTGTTCACATTGTATTTCTTTTAATCCGGATTCATATAGAAGATTAGAAATTGTTTCCTGAAAAATTATATTGATTATCTTTTTATATTTAATTCTATAATTAGATATGTGTTTTAGCTGAACTTGGACAAAATCTGCATTCTCAATTTTTATTTACTTCGTAGATTCCAAAGACTTTTTTGATCTAATATATTGACCATCGTTATCTTGATTTTTTCTATATTTACACAACATTATAAATTATTTTCAAAAGTTATTACTGACTCCGTTCATTGGATAACCTCAACATGTAAAAAACAGTATACTATGACGTATATTTGAGACACTAAATGATTTATGATGTATATATTTATAAAATTAAATGTAATAATTAAAAAAAAAAATTTACCAAAACATCAGGATAACTGACTATGACTCTCAAATCAAAATAGATGGGGGATATAGAGCCAGATTTAATTTTATATTCCCCAAACTTTATTGCCTTGATTTCGTAAAGTTTAAGAACTATTTGCAAAACATCTCTATCATCAACTCCCATTGTTGAACTGATATGATAAGTATGTTTACACGACAAGAGGGGCTTAGCACGTTGAACAAACTAATTGTCGACTATAACAATACTTAGACAATGTGTTGCCATTTGCCCTTATTACCCCCTCCATATAAATCGCAAGTGGCGATCCGATGGGAAGATTTTTGAGAGAATATTTTCATGTAATGGCGACTTTATGGATTATATTGTTAATCCATCGATGGACTATAATTGATAAATATTCACTAGCATGTAAATATTGATTAGCGGTTATTATAAATTCAATTTAACAATAATTGTCCATATTTTTTACATCGTGTATGAGTTTCGATTTTAAAATAATTTAATAGTGATAATTTTACATATATATAAAAAAAGAAAACAATAAAATGCTAGATTTTATTATAAAATCAAATATTTTGAAGATGTGATGTAATTACTGCAATTTGAACAAATATTTATTCTAGTGCAGTATTTTATATTCTAATTCTCATTTATTTTAAATTTAATCAGGTTTATTTTAAATAAATAATTTGCATCTTTTGTTAAGATATTTTTAATGAAATTATTATTAATATATATTGTTTTTATACAGTTTATTTTTAATCGATCTGCCTATTTGTAATGTTGATTTACTATGCACGTGTAACTATTTGTTTATTATAGTTCGGGGTAACTTTGCACCATGTTGGATATTTTTCTATGGCAATACTGTCGTTTTCGTGGTAGCCCTGTTGGCGGCGCCGCTGCGCGTGGCACTCCTGCACGATGGGTGCTGAGGAAGAGGGACACGTTGGCACGGAGCCCCCGCGGCTATTAGCCCTCGACAGTATCCTTAACAATTTACACCATGTTTATTACGGTGTCATTTATTATCTGTAACTTATCTCTACCTAGATGTATTCCAAAATCATTTCCATCTGTTAACCTTTCTACAATAAACTTTTTCAGATTAAAATGTCAAATCCTTTATGTTATAAGTAGTTGAAACAATTAGGGATTCAATAATTAATCAAGTGAAAGTAATTAACTTGCAAACAACTTCTGAAATGAAATATTTTAATGAATATTAGTTTTATTTTTCTGTCAAAATATTTTTTTTGACAGCTTGATGATTTAAAAATATAATTACAAATTGATTTTGATATTTTATATCATTTGCATACAAATTTACCAATATCTAACTAGAATTGTACTTGATTTTTTTGAAAAACAATATGGTCCTTATATACGATATCAGTATTGCGCATAATAAAGGATGCTCAGCAGCAACATGGCTTAAGACATGGAGATTATCAACGGTATCGAGGCTTCTGCTCGAGGAGAGTCCGCCGTTTAAGGAAATTATTGTCATTACAACAGGTACTATTAAAATCTCATGAAATAAAACGAAACATATTTTAATTTTTTGTTAAATAAACTTAACAATAATTTATAGGGAGACAGAAGGAGATTCAAACGCAAAGATGTTACCACGGATTTACTAGCTGACCCTACTGCAGACGAACGTTTGCTGCAAACGCCACTGATGTTAGCCGAACGTTGTTGGGCATATGCCATGCAACTTCGACAGGAGGCCAATTCTGAGCCACGGAAACGCTTTCATATAATTAGTAAACTTCGCAAAGCGTGTGTATATGCCATCCAGCTTCAAGAATTGTGTGATGTAAATATTATTCATCAAGCGAATGATTACTTAAATAATTATATACATAATTGAAAATTTTTTAGAGTACACACTGTGATGCAAGAACTAAGTTGGAAGCCCAGGGATATGTAGCCTGGATGCACGGTTCTCTTCATTTTGAATTACAATTGTGGAAATTGGCCGCAGAAAATCTAAAAAAGAGTCAAATGATATACGAGAAACTTTCTGCTACACTCACTGACGATGAACAATTAGTATATAAACAAAAGGTATTTTCATATCTATGAATAATAATGTTATTATATAAAATGTTCAGTAATATAATCTCATTTGTTACAAATAATTTAAGGTTGAGGAACTTGCGCCAAGTTTGCGTTATTGTGCTTATAATATTGGAGATGAAACTGCTATAGAGGATCTTGCACAGATACGTGGAAAAGGAATGGTGGATAATTTGGATGCACTTATGGCGCAAGCCAGGTTTCTATATTTTTGATTATTTATAAGGTTGGCCCATATATTAGTATCGTATTGAAAAAAAAAAAAAATATGTCATTTGCATAAAAATCTTTTGATTTGGATGATAAATAGACTTCGGGACTCCATTTTTCTTCGATATTTTTCAATTTTTGTCAGATAAAAATGCTGCATTGATCTAAAAATAAATGGTAATCCGATGGAGCAAGATCGGGTGAATATAATGTATGAATTTTCCACATTCCATTCGTATTCTATTAATTTATCATGAGTAATATTAGCTGTATAGGTTCTCGTATTATCTCATGTTAAAAAAATTGTATTCTCTATTGAATATTCTGGCTTCTTTTAATCGCTCCAGCTTAATCATAAAAGTACTGTGCCATTATTGTCTGATCATATTTAACCGATCACCCACAGCGGCTCAAAAACAACCGCGTCGTCCGAACGGGGTCTATTCATAATAGAAAATAGACCCCAAGCATTTCAAGTCAATAAATTCTTCATCAATATCTTGACATTATTTTAAAAAATGTATTATTCTAAGAATAAAAATAATTATTATTCATGATATGCTTCATAATTTGCTCGATATTTTGGATTTTTCTACTAATTAATATGACACGCACACTCGACGATGTCCCACTGCAAACTGAGGACACGCCGCCGACTTCTCGAAAAATCGCATTATATGGGGCAATCTATTATGATTCATGTTGTATTGTAATTAATTAAATAATCTATTTATTATTTACAGGGAAAGACGTGTGGGATCACTTCAGGAAGTTGAATGGAGAAGTAGACGAATTACAGTTAGACCGGAAAGGACCCGGCTCTTCCTACTTTCGCTCCAAGATTTGGATACGACAGTAGAAAAGGAAACCAACACTCAAGCTAAAATCGCATTGATTGAAAATACTCTCATGGATTGTAAAGACGCGATATCAGCCATCAAAGATGAAATTAAAGCAGATCCCAAGCTTAAAACATCATCGGGTGCACCTCTGACCGGAGTGCAGAACTTGTTATCTTACATGTCATACATTCGTCTGAATAGAACGATTGAAAGAAATCAGTATCTCGTGGACCAGTCTAAAGAAGCGCTTGAAAATAAAGTGTCCTTGGAAGGAAAGAAAGTTAGACCGCACGATCTTACTCGCCTTTACGAAATTATTCTCCAAAATGTTAACGAATTACAATCGCTACCAGGGTTCGAAGAGGATAATGTATATCAGAGCGAGATTGAAACTATTGCCAAGGCCTATAAAGCTTTTAGATGTTTTTATATAGCTGAAATTTTAGTTACTTTAAAACGATGGAATGCAGCTATAGCTTTATATAAACGAGCTAAAACATACGCAAGCGAATATTTATCGAAGAAATTGGAAGACAAGAAGCTATCGGATTGTCTCATCATTTTGCAGAAAAATATTGATAGTGGAATATGTGCGACTCACGGCCAATCAATATTAGAAAAAATTGACGACGAGGAGGTCGTTAATACAACAGGAAAACAACATAAACATAAAAAACCGCTAATCGATAGATTAACAGAGTATTCCGAAGATGCACAAGTCTTGACTAAAAATCCAAATATATTCAAGTTACCTCCAGAAATGGAACCGATTCCGTGCAAGCCTTTGTTCTTTGATCTTGCATGCAATTTCGTTGAATTTCCTTCATTGGACGATAAACTCGGCAATGAAAAGAAGCAAGGTGCCGGCTTGACTGGCTTTGTCAAAGGATTTTTGGGCTGGGGCGGTGGGAAATAAGTATTTATACAGTGTTTGATACATAAAAATGCCTTTTTACAAAATATGTTTAATTATGGGTAGTGGATAAATAAACATCTTGTGATTGTGAACAATTATAAATATAATATATCATATGAATTCAGTCGTTTTATTTATTTGGAATAATATGTAATTTGTGTAAATCAGATGATACTGCTCGCGCCTCTTAATTGTAAATATCCTGCCGAAATATCCATGGGTAATTTTTGAATCGTTGCATATTCTTCTATGTTGGAATATAATAGCTTCGAGTAAGGATCTGTATAAGGAGCTATTAGTCCGGATATATCTGAATATTTTCGATTCGGTTTAAACGATGGAGGTGCATTTATTGAATGATCTGTAAGTAAACGGTATAAACAACTTATTTCTAATAACACATAATTCAAAAATTATTTATAATCTAATATAAATTAGGATTATTAGATATATTTGCTATTTAACTTTGGCATATCTAATGAAGCTATTTTTAAAAACAAAATTAACTTATAAAATTATTTATTTATTTTTCTATAAAAAAGAGCAATGCGTGATTGGCAATACAGATTATCCCAGGTCGCCAATCACGCATAAAAACAATAGTAAAATAATAGAACATAGGTTTAATTTAAAAATATAAAATCAAATGCAAATAAAGAACAGAAATATATAAAAACGTAAATATAAAATAACAAGAAAAAAAGTAATTAGGAAATAACATGATAAATAATGATCAGAATACATAAAAATTAAATATACTAACACAGAACTATGTCACCAGGCCAAATCAGGGATCGTTCCATTGCCAATATTTGCTTTAGAGATCTCCATGCGCGTTTTTTGTTGGAGCTTTTACTTGTGTGTTCAAACTTTCCAACCTTAAATACAAATTTCTTCTCCGTTTCCATCCTAGATGTTAAACGTCAAACAACAGTGTTGCTATTCACAATCGCGAAATGTCATGGGCGGGTAGGAAACGTAAAAATATGAGTCGGCCAAATAATTCAGATTGAGTAAATAATTGTTGGTCTCGGCTGATTAAATTTAAAAGTTATGTTTTCGCCTCCAACCTTGTTCGAAAGTTGAATAATTTTGTCGAATAATAAATTATTTATCAAATAATGATTCTAGAAAGTAAAGCTATATCCAGAGGAGGAACGCTGGGTTATTTTTGGATACTGGCAGCATTATAAAGAGATACTCCAATATTCAATTTTTACACAGAAATTATTTCAGGATTTCCAAAAATCAAAAATAAGAGGAAAACTCGAGGTCTACCAGCCGATGGAGTAATCATCATAATCCCGATTTCGTTGAGCTGACATGCGACAATAATTTTTTTATAAACTCACAATTTTGAAAATTTTGAAATGCAGTTCGACGCAAAACTTTAAAATTAGTATAGATATATGAAAAAATTGTTGAAAATCGGAAATACCCTGAACAAACTACGACGATGTCGAAAAAATGGCACGATTGTCTCAAAATTTCAGCTCGCCACGGCCCATCTCCGCCCACAGTGCGATTTCAGAAATTTCACCAGTCCAAATTTGAATGTAAATTCGAGATCTACCCGCCCATAGAGATATCCTCTTCATCTCGATTTCGTTGAAATGACATGCAACAATAATTTTGTTAAATTTTCGCAATATTGAAAATGTTTAAATGCAGTTCGACGCAAAACTTCTAAATTAGTATAGATATATGAAAAGATTGTTGAAAATCGGAAGTACCCTGAACAAACTACGACGATGTCGAAAAAATGGCACGATTCTCTCAAAATTTCAGCACGCCGCGGCCTATCTCCGCCATACAGTGCGATTTCAGCAATTCCAACAGTCAAAATTTGAATGTAAATTCGAGATCTACCCGCCCATGGAGTTATCATCTTAATCTTGATTTCGTTGATCTGACATGCGACAATATTTTTTTTATAAACTCACAATTTTTAAAATGTTGAAATGCAGTTCTACGCAAAACTTCTAAATTAGATTAGATATATGAAAAGATTGTTAAAAATCGGAACTACCCAGAACAAACTACGACGATGTCGAAAAAATTGCACGATTCCCTCAAAATTTCAGCTCGCCGCGGCCTATCTCCGCCCAAAGTGCAATTTATCATCATTGAGGTATCATTATCTCTATGTCGTTGACATGGTTGCTGACAACAACATTTTTAAATAATTGCAATTTCGCAATAGCATTTTTAAATAATTGCTATTTATACTATATTAGTATATTACTATATTAGTATATTTATACCGAAAACTTTTCGAAAATCAAAAAAACTCTGAATCAACTACGCCGATGTCGTATTAATGCTATGATTTTCTTAAAATTTTAGCTCGGCGCGTCTATTATACCTATTTATTTCTGACGCTTATAAACCCTTTATGTTTCGCGAACACGCTATTATATTTTGATATATGTTTTACAATTATTTAAACGTATATATACTTATCGCAATGCAATAACTTGTTTCATTCCATAATTTTTATAATATCTCAATTTTTTAATGCGATTGGGATTATAGTACCCGGTAGAACCAGATTGTATGTGGCAACATTGGCGCGGCTGTCATTGGGTTCTAATATTGTTTTCTTTATTGAATTTCCATAATGATGTCTGCCTCGGATAATTATTACGTGAACGAATCACCAAAGAAAGGTAAATTAACATCTGTTTTGAAATCGTTTATATTATTGTCAACGAGCCTTGGTAATGTCACTCAATCGTTTGAACAAATATTCATTTTTGACATATGGACTCCCCGCGCTGTCACTGTCTCTACCTAGGTTACACTAGCTCCAAGTTGATTATAAAATATGTTTCAGGTCCAACGCTTTCGACAAGCACGTCCAGCTTTGAGGCATTAGATCCTCACGATCCAAATTTAAGTTCCTCGGCAACGGCCATGTTTCAAAAGACTAATGATTATCTCTACGGCGAATTTACATCTACTCAAGTTTTAAAAATTTATATTTCTGTATATACACATTTATATAATTATTAATTGTCGTTTAATTACAGGACTCGTACAACCGCTTAGAAGAAATGAACCGTGTGACGTTATCCAAATATACTGATTTTCATTGCATCACTGGAAATTTATCTACTGTCGTCAACAAACTAGATAATACGTGTAAGTTTAAATTGTAACGTCATCTCCATATTATTATTCTGCAATTTTGTAACTAGCAGCGCCAAATTTTTGCAGTTGAATTTTTATTCTGGATTGATATTATTTTTGTGTTTCAGATACTACCCTAGGACCCTGTTTGCAGAAAATTGATAATATCGAAGAGTGTATATTAAAATTGGAAAAGATGGCGCACGCAATTGACGCTTATTCCAAAAGGCTTGAAACAAAATTTAAGTATTTATCGAAACGATAGGTACAACTGCGCTATAATAATATTTGTTTGTAATAAACGATATGTGTTAACAATGTTCAATGTTACACAATGCTAATTTGTTTGTTGTTATTTGATTTTTATTTTAAAAACATTCTAGTATTATATAAAATGCCTACATTTAACGTGCAAATATGTATATATATATTCCATTTATTGCATTTTTTTTTATATTGAATAAAACATTTATTACTCTCGGGAGTAACATGGAAAAAAGTTATTTACACTTCTAAATTTTCCTGTCTATATGTGTTGATACAGAATCATCAGAATAGTCTTTCTCTATGTTTTTTAACACATTTTGGTACACTCTTTTATCTTTAGGTTCTAAATGCTGCACATTTGATATTCAATTATTTCTTATAAGCCTCTGTTTATCAATGATCAACTGATCAATCACATCCGTCCGAAGGGGGTCTATTTATAATGGAAAATAAACCCAAGCTTTTTAAGTCAATATATTGATAAATTCTTCATCAATATCTTGACTTAAAATGCTACAAAATGGGTTATTCTAAGCAGTGGTGCACCGACGGTGTCCGGCGCCTTTGTGCAGAACTTTATTTGGGACTCCTATACTGCCCCCGTTTAGGAGGCTAATTAAAGTTTTATACCACCTCCCCATATAATGGGGCCAAATAAACTTGAGAAATTTAATTTTTTTTTCGATTATAGAAAGTAAATAAATTAATGTTTAACTTTTTCCAATTTTTCCTCTCTTGGTGCCCCTCGGCGCACCTAATCTTCCGGCGCACAATCAGACCATATGGACGGCAGCCCCCTGATTCTAATAATAACAATTCATGATTTGCTTTATAATTTGGTTGATATTTTGGATTTTTCTACTAATCAATGTGACGCGTAAATGACAACGTTCTCGGCTATATCTTGCCACGGAGCTCTCGCCGCTCGTGTCAATCGCATATTATACGCGAGCGAGAAAAAACATCGCGCCCATGCCAATAGAAACGTATATTGTTGTTTTTATTTTTTTCGCAATTGCGGACAATAGACGTCAATGATTATTTTATATTTATTCTGAGCAAAATGAACGAAGTTACTATGTACACCATGATTAGAATCGCAAAGTTTTTACTACATTTTTATATTGAGAAATTTATTCGCGTACGAGGTATTTACGTATTTTTTTTTATTGTAAATCTAGGTAGTGTCGTTATGGCATACGAAAACCACGATCGGCCATAGCTGTTCTCAAACGAATATAAATATTATTTTTATACTGGCAATACTGTTATTGTCAGTTGTACTGAAGATGACAGATTGAGCTGTCAGCATTGAGCGCGTTCAATCCCTGATCATCCTCCAAAATGCCGCAAAACCATAACGAAAATGGATATTCATTATGGGTATACATTTTAAATATTTTTTTATTGTATTTTATAATAAGTTCTTTGTTTAAAATATTATTTTCTATAATATTGACATCTCTATATTTTAAATAATTCGTCATCGATACCGATGACCTTTTCTATGAATAATATGTTTACTATAAACTAAAAATATCTATGTTTGTCATCAGGTTGGAATGATATTTATCTTCAATATTATTGTGGGAACAGGCGCTCTTACGCTTCCGGCCGCGTTTGCGAAGGCAGGATGGGCCCTCGGAACTATTTCTATAATTTTCTTAGCATTCATGAGCTATATAAATGCTACTTTTATTATTGAAAGCATGTCTTGTGCTAATGCAATTTTAAAATGGAGAAAAATAAGACTAGGTGAAGAAACGGCCGTGAAAATAAATGAGGGAACATCAGAAGAAACTTCACCTGTTTGTACTTAATATATATTCTTAATCAAATATTTTATTTTAATTATTCTGCTCTATACCTTGGGATGGCATATCTATTCATGATATAGTCAATTTATCAACTGACTTGACGGAGCTTTTTACGTTTTGATTAAAAATAATTCACAATACGATATGTGCATATAATAATAATTGAACAACCATTATTGTATTCAGTAAGTCAGTGGAGGAAGCATTTTTGGCAGTAAACAGGCATCCTAACACTTATATATGGAGCTTCCATCTTTATCAATCATCATTATCACATTATTTTATATTTAATTTAATTTTTTTTTAGTTAATTGGTAGCACAGAAGAAATTTTTAATGATGTGCCTATATCTGCAATTTCAAGATATTACGCAATAGATAAGTGTGTGGAACTCGGTGAAATGGCTAATTTGTTATTCACTCGTTTTGGTAGAGTTGTATTTTATATAGCCATGGTGTTATACCTCTACGGTGATTTGAGCATATACTCCGCAGCAATAGCAAAGTCAACGATGGACATCATCTGGTAATACATATTTCAAATTTGTGTGTTAGGTTATCTGGAAAGTAATGACGTATTTTTAACCTAGCCGTGTTGATTGGGGACTCCAAGTCCAAGTTTTGATTTTTCTCGAATAACTCTTTTAATATAAATCCTACATGTCATAAACTTTTTGTATTTGTCCAAAAAAGTCTAAAGAATAAATAATATAAATACTCATTGACCTTTACTGTCAGCAATTGCGATTTTTATTATTATATTTAATATTTCGGAAAAACTGAATTAATTAATATAATTCCCACCATTATTTGAAAAACCACTCAATCTTTCTGTTAAATTAAAATATTTGTTAGTCCCATTTTCGCCTCTTCATCATTTTTCAAATTTTTTCAATCTAAAGTATTGTAATGACCCAAAAACATGGTAATCTTACGGGGCAAGAACCAGAAAGTATGGAGGATGTGGAATTGTTATATTCTAACGATTTAATTTTTTCTTTCGTGATTTTCGACACATGTGGACATGCGTTATCTTGCTGCAGGAACACTAAGTAGATTTCAATTCATATGTGCGGGGTTTTTTTTTCTTCAATGCAGCATTCAACTCTTATATTTATGACGTTCCTCAACATTCAGAGCTATATAAACAAATGTTGTTGATAATAAAAATTATGGCCTATCCCAATGACCCAACCGCTAATGACCTTGAAATTTTACACACAAGCCTTCAATATAAATATTTAAAATTCAACATTCAAAAGGCGATGTTTTATAAAAAATTCAATTCAGCCCATTTCCAAAAAGTTTCGTGACCCTTTCTATAAGATATAAATTATTTATTTTGCATTAACTATTAAGTAAACGTTAAAGTTCAAGTAATTAAATCTTCGGCTCAATATCTTGATTTATAAAAGTGTTATGTTTTTTTTGTAAAAAACAATGTTTCATGAAATTTTGGCGAATGTAGGCAATGTATTAAGTGATAAAATGCTTTGTTCAGAACGTCCGTGATCAGTATAACACAAAAAATGTGATAAGAAGTTGACGAACACTACACAACTGAGGGACCAAAAGGAGGACCGTCATAAATACGTCATGACTTTCCAGATAATTTAATATTTTTTGTAAAATTTGTAATGGTTTTACGTCAGATACAGATTTTTGCAAATCAAATACACCCTTTTGCAAATCAAATACACCTTTTTGCAAATCAAATTGACCCCTTTTCAATAGAGATTCCAATAGAAAATAGTATATTAGATTTGCAAATTGTTGTGTTTGATGTAAAAAACCTGTATACACATAAATTAATATTTGTGATTAATATTTTTTTTATAGTTCTTATCCATCAAGCAATACTACGAATTTGAGCTTATCGTATGACATTCCCTGCTTCAATAGTACTGTTGGAGAGATCGAACTATCGAGGCTTAGTTGTTATAGAATTGTATTGATTTCGTTTTTATTATTGGTGGGTCCTTTTGTATTCTCCAATGTTCAAAAGACGAAATATCTGCAAATATTTACATCAGTCACAAGATGGCTAGGTATATAATTTATTATTAATCCAGTGGTATCTCGATCTTAAAACTTTTTGAATGGTTCGAATCATGAGCAGTTTGAGGATTGAGGTATCATTGCTTGTTGTTTTTATATTTATAATTAGAAAATATTTTTCTTTGTTTTCAGCTTTTGGAATAATGATTTCGCTTGCAATACGACTTTTAGTTAATGACGGAAAAAAAGGAAATCCACCGGCGTATGAGTGGTATACCTGCGTTATTCGGAGCGTGTATATATTCTTTCATGTGCCATCATTCATTGCCAGGAATGATTACTCCCATTACACCTAAAAAAAAATTATCGTCGTCGTTATCGATAGATTTTATTTTAATCGGAATATTTTATACGGTCTTAGCGTTAACGGGCATTTTCGCTTTTGAAAATTTAGAAGATCTCTACACGTTGAATTTTATTTCGTCGATCGAGAAAGATGGACCATTTCTAAGAGTAATTGATTATTTTCTAGCTCTCTTCCCCGTATTTACATTGTCTACTACTTTTCCCGTTATAGCTATTACATTAAGGAACAATATACAGAGCATATTTTTGGATATGTCAAACTTACACACGTACAACTTGTTTTTGAGAAGGATATTGTTCCCGATAATCGCTCTTATACCTCCGATTCTTCTCACAATGTTTTTCGAAGATATAACTGTCTTGGTTAGTTTTACTGGCTCTTACGCTGGAACGGCTATACAGTATTTGATTCCGACGTTTTTAGTGATTGCCGCGAGAAAAGAATGTGATAGAATATTTCCACCGAGTATTAAAAATGAATACGGTAGTCCCTTTAAACACTCACTTTGGAGCATTTTTATTTTTACTTGGTCAATTATTTGCGTTATAATGGTTTCTTTGAATTTGCTTAAGCATACATAATTTTAATGTCTATGTATAATCAATCAACAATCGTTTATTTTTATATAATCCAATTATGCATATGTCAATTTAATTAGCCGAGTAATATTTTACTATAATTATTATATCTAATATAAAAAAAGTTTAGTAATTCATCAAATATATAAATATGCACTAGCATACCTCAATAATTAAATTAAAATCTTTATCTATGTATAAAATTTAAAGTGTATGTAAAGTAAGCTAATTTAACCCTTTAGCTGCCGAAATACAATATATGATATTTTGCTAATAGGGCAAAAACTGCCAAATGTATCGGTGGTCATAGTACCCGTTGAATTGAAAGTTAGCCCTGGTTCAATGTCGGTCCTTAGCCCTTCGAGGGCATTACTCCATATCCGTCGGCCCTTGACTGTAGCGTTCGGTAATAATAAACAATTTTTTCAATATACATTTTCTAATAATTAATAATAATATATTGAGATAACATTATTAATTATTATATGCAAACGGAATGATATGTATTGTCGTATTATTTATTAGCGACGTCTGTTTCCGAGTTTTGTGGCCGAGCTAATTGTGATAATTGATAAACCAGTGATGTTTCATTAATTTCGTCACAATGATTTAGTGCTGTTTACCCGAAAACAGACCAGATAATGTAGGTTTGTCTGACCTACAATAGATTATTTATTAAAAATGTTTACATTTTACATACATTTTACAATCAGGATGAGAAAAAAATAATTTTATTTATAAAATTACATTTTTATTACGGTATATAGAAATATATATCTACTCAATTTACATATCATACTCAGTTTATAGTGTGGCTATAATATTACGATAATATTGTATTTCTAAAAGCGACAAGACTGAATCTCGAAAAGTAATGCTTTTAAATTTATTACTTAAAATGTAGCATAATTGAATTTGATTAAATATTGTACATTGAATTAATTATGTATTCTATCCGAGGGATTTTCAATATTTCATTCCGGTTATTTTATTATTTATCGATTGTTCTAAATTCAAAAATTCAATCTTTTCTGAATTTTTAAAAAAAAATATTTGGCTGTGATATATATTTGTAAAATTTACATTATCCTAATGTGAGTACATTAAATTTTTAAATAAATTGTAATATGTATTGTTTTTACAGTGATGGCTTAAATCCAACTTGAATTATATTATTGAAGCAGTTTTAGTTTATAATAAAAAACTGTTTTCTATATTTTAAGACTGAGGTTAACATTAAGATATATAAGAAAATCCACCGTTTATGCAAATAAAAATTATGCATTAATTTTTAATTCTAGCGGAATCAATTATTTTATATTGAGAAGCACTCGTTATTTTTGCACATAGAAATAAATATGTAGGGCTATTATGTATAGATGTATTTCAACATATTGCTGATGGATGATTCATATGCGAGGCTATTATCTACCTCGTGTTTTTTTGTACAATAACCAACAACCATTACATGAAAAATAACCATTAATCAAAAGGTTGGAGCATTTTATGATTACCCTTAAGTAAAAAGATTAATGCTAAAAAAAATTCAGTAGTTGTAGATAATTTTCTGAAACCTAAGTGTGAATCAGTGGATCACGACATAGTTCTGCTCGTCTTCAAACTTATTTTTTATTCACATATTGCATTGTGATTATTTTTGCTCGAAAATAATATGTCTCAGATCAAAAAGTACTCTAGCCAAGAGACTGAATATAATTCTAAAGGGTTAAGAAATCTAGAAAAAAGGATAGTTGATATAGCAAATAGAATTGACTATTATCATCAACTCTCAATATAATTTCTAAGAAAAATGAGATGTATGAGTCAAACGAAAGGTGGTATTAATCATATAAGAAGTCCAGTTTCAGCGAGTTTATGAATATTTATGCAAATTATCATCATCATACAGGTGTAACAGCCGTATTGTAGAGCCCTAGCCTCATCCAACATCCTTCTCCATTTTATCAGGTTTGCCACCATGTCGCTCTAACTTCCGGTATGTTTCAATGATGCAGTATCCCACTGTACACAGTCCAATCACCTCAGCCATGGTCTTCTTTTCCTCTAGGAACAGAAAGGCTTGTTAACCATAAGCCTTTCCAGTGGCGGATTGTTCCGCCTCCTTAACACGTGAGCGGCCCAACGGACTCTAGTCACTGACGACAGCTTTGATAGGTATCTTCTTCTATAGTCGGTACAGCTCCTCGTTGCTTCGGTTACGTAATTCCCTGTCATTAAATACCGCTACATATATTCGTCTTTGAGATCTCTTCTCCAGGATATCCAATTGTCGCTCATCTTGTTTTGTGTCAAAGCTCAACATTCAGATTTATATGTTAGGATAGACCTGATGAGGGTCATGTAGAGCTTGATTTCAGTCTTCTTTGAGAAGAATTTTGACCGTAGATGCTTTTGAAGTCCAAAGTAGCACCGGTTTGCCAACATGGTTCTTCTTCGTGCTTCCAAATTGATTTCATTGTAATAAATCAGCATTGATATGTGAATTCCTGGACAGCCTTGAAGCTGTACTCTTCGACTATCACTTGCATAGGCAAGAAGCTGCACTGATTTATGTAGAATGGTACCAGTTGTTTCCACGCCAGAGTCTCTTATTACACCGTGTCAATATTGAAATTTCATGTTTTTTACAAAATCTGCTGTAAAGAGAAAATTTCGTCAGTCGTTGAACTTCCGGAGCGAAAACCGCACTGATAATCCCCTATTTAATTTTCTGTATATATACTGGATTTATCATTTTCAAAAAATAGCTGTGAATCGGTGATATAACCACAGCATGGATAGAAAGACTCGTTGACTGTTGAAAAAATAGTTTGAATGGGATATTTTAAGAATGTTTGAGTCGTGATCCTGGTTACGAAATAATACTAATTATTAGCGTATATTAATTTTAGTAAACGGTGGCTTTGTTATATTGTATTGAAATATATTATTTGTATTTTTTTGACAATAATTCTATATGATATCCAATAAAAGGTTATAAAATATATTAATCAAATAAAATATGATACTATATTTTTCATTTTATTTACATCCATAGACACAAATGATATTTGTATTACAATTAAAATTGCATAACAATAAAGTGACTAATACGGGTTTTTATATTTTTCGTGTATACTATAACAATGTGCTTTTTATTTCGAGTCTTTGTCAAGATGAGTATAATACAAAACAAAATTAAAACAGAGCAATTATAAAATTCCATCAAGAAACATGATTTTTTTCTTAATTTTGGCATAACTTCGATATTTTATATAATTCTTTGCTAGAAAAAATATCAAGCCGTAATTAATTAATACATAAGGAATGTTTTCATTATATTTATATCCGCTTTTATTTCTAGTGCTTTTCTTATAATTTTATTAATTTAAAAATGGGCATAAGGAAAGAATCTACATAATTTTAAATGTAAATGTAAATTTCTGCACAATATCCCCTTCATGCTTGAAGGCTTACAACAGATTGCAGATCTTTGGATAGAATATAAAATATATATAAAATGGATATATGAGTTTTTACAAAGTAGAAACGATGAAATAATGCGCTTATTATAATTTGATATATTTATTTATACAATAATTTATACATGTACATATACATATGACATACAAGGCATTTCTAATTATATTTTTTTAAATATTTGTAAAATATAAAATATAATATTTGCTAACATTTTGCTATCCACTTTTATATGTATTGGATTTATCGTATGCATTATTTTTATATATTTTATACTAATTAGGCAAATACGCAAGAAAGTATAAAAAGTTGTACTCTTAGTAGTAAGGCATAAACTGAGGACTAGATATACACGTTTAATTTTGCACGTTAACTCTTTGCACTCGAGGACACCGCTTCGACTCGCTTGAATTTATTAAAATTGTTTATAGCAATCGGCTTATTATTATGATAACGATTATACAAGATATGCAAATTGATTATATTGATCATATTGTCAACAGCCATATATTTTGAGATTATTTTTTTATTGCGCTAATAAAAATGACTCAAATACAAAGAGTTAACCAGCCATATCATCATGACGCAGGTCCTATCACAATATATAAATGCTGGTATAGATATACATATATTTAATTTATAAATCAATATAAAAAAATACAATACAATTGCTGAAATAATCAAACACGTCAAAACATTATTAGCTATTTATTGCACCACATATTCACAATTGGTTCCGTTGGAATGACCGATACATTCGATACTCGGATGATGAATCGAATCCCATATGCCCGGTCCGCAGCGCTGACACAAATTAGCCAAGGAACACGGGATTTTGACTAGCTGTCTATACTGATGAAGCAAGCCTCTCGCTTTTCTTAAAATCAACTGACCGTCCATATACATAGCTAAAAATAAAAGAATTAATCATCGGCCGTGATGCTACGTAAAATTAAATTATATCCGATTATTATTTACCTAACGAACTAAAATACAGAAGCATTTCGTCTGTACGTAAATCTTGTGCAATTACATCGTCGGCGTAAACTGCAATTATAGCCAAACATAAAAACAGATGGAAATAATCAGTTTGATAATTGGCCCAGCACGCTTCCCACATTCGAAGAGCAACCGGTTCAGTAAATTCTCGTTTGAAACACCTGAAAATATAGACGATTTGTAAAGTTGAGTCGTAAGAAACTTCCATATTTTTACTAGCTATGATATTTTTATTCCAAACACACTGAGTTAACATCTGTGCTAAATGTTGCTTATATATTATATAAGAGAGGATTTGGTCCCAAATTGGAACCCTGTGAGATTCTCGAAGTTGCATAGTAGACACATGAGGTTAGGGAATCATGTATCATGTACACTAGTGTGGTCGACTTCATAAAATGCCTTAAAAATCGTTATAGTTAACCTCAACCTGGATCCCCTTATACAGTTTGAAAAGCTAAGCAGACCAGTGACTGTTGAGCGTCCAGGCTGAAATCCATGCTGTTCATCGATGAGTCTACTCTCTACGTAATGAAATATACTCTTATGTAGAATCATCTCAAACAGTTTGGCAGATCCGGATTGAACACCCACTGGCTTATAATTACCAATATTTGATTTATCACCCTTTTTAAAAATAAGAGTGACTTATGAAAACCTCCATTAATCAGGAAATTTTAACAATTTTAACGTCAATATGTAGAAGAGGCTCTGACACCCCAAATTGACATGCTTTTAAAACGAATGAAGGTATCAGATCGGGCTAAGCTGATCGTTTTGGTTTTAATTTATCGAAAACATATATCATTTGGGTTTTATCTATGGCGTCGATGATCAGCTGAGGTGCATTTGAAGAATTGGATGACCCTAAGCTAATATCGAAGTCGGTATGAGATCCTGGGTGTTGAAAACTGACTAAAAGTAATGGGCTGAGAGTAATTTATGTCAAATTCATTATTCATCATCTTGAATTTTGTTTGCCGTTATTTTATAATAAGGGTGAATTTTTATATGAAATAATTAAAATAATTCTTTCAGTAATATATTGAACGTATACTTACAATAGAATCCAACGATGACAAAACAACAGTTCTAATGCATCAGTATGTTTTTTTAAATGATTGTAAAAGTGAGGAACCATCAACCGTATCAATTCTCTTAAATATCTCTATAAAAAGTAACACGATTTTAAGCATAATAAATTAAAATAGATTATATCACATTATAAAATACAGTAAAAACATCAAATTCTATTTTTAAGGTTTCTCGAATTATATGAAAATAGTTTCACTGTTGAATATCAATCAGTATTTACCAAATTTATATCCATATCGTTATCGGTGGGGGTACACACAAAGATAGTTCGTTGCATAAGACCGACAAAACACCAAAACGCATCCGATTCGTCCTTAATTTCGCATAAAACTGGTGCTAATAAATCACTCATTCCCTGAGTATATCTAAAATAATAATTTTATTCAATAAAAAAACAAATAATTTTACTACTTTAATATTGTACAAAATCCCCAGGTTGGAATTGTAAACGGCGTAATTTAACAATATATTCTTCATTTTATCAATATTTGGATTATCGTCTCCGGCGTAATAAGGATTTCCTCGATCGGTACGGATGACATCTTTTTCGACTACGCATTGCACCGACTTCCAAAAACCCAATTGTTCAGCAGGCGTCATACAATTCAATCTCTTGCGGTTGTAATTGTCGTATTCTTTGCGTTTTATATCGCCGAATGTTTCACGCTCTTTATAAGTTAAATTATTGGGATAACAGTGAAGAAGTATAGGCCAAACATAGGATCTCAACTCTTTGTCTAAACCACCGAAGAATACACTCTTTCTAAGAGTCAGATCGTCTTCTAATTGTCCGTTGATGTTGAGCAGAGAACCGAAAAATACGTTCGGAGTAATCTTCATAACGTTACCTTCTTCGGGATGCAATTCCGACTTTTGCACTTCGGGTCTGCAGACCATGAAATGACGATACGGCAAATCGGGTTCTTCGCATCCTAAAATGTAAAGCATTGCATAAATCGTCCGCACGGTTCGACTTCTTTTATTTAAATATTCGTTTAATACCTGGAGTTAATCTTATGCTATGCAAAATGGAATGCCATCTGTGTAAAACTTGCGCCAAATGATCTAAGCCCTCCGTAATGAAAATGCAAGATTTTATACTGAGATTAAAGCGACCACCAACTGACCGCAAGTGCAACTTTCGTCGTTGAAAAATAGCGTAGCGATCTCATCTGACTCAGATCAACGGAGAATCTACGAAAAATATACTCTATACTTAATTGTTAAAATAGGATTAATCGCATTGTCGATAATGACAAATATAGAATCAATTATTTACATGGCTCACCTTCTACATTTAGGCGGAGATTTTCTATGAGTTACGGGCGATGCAGAAACGCTCTCCGGAAATGTCAGATTGTGCTGCAGAGCTAGAAATTCGGGTGTCGACATCCAGTTTGGATTGTTGTCTTCGCAGGAATTGAGCGAAAGCGATCGCAGGAGACGCTCGGTCGACAGACAGTTTTGCGTCAGGTCTAAATTTTCGACCGCCGGATTCGCTATGGTGATATTTACGGACGTCATCGATAGCGATCTCGTACATTTCTCTTCGTCGTTGGATTTTGTCATTTCGGGAAGCAACGGTTGAATTTCTGAATCAAAGTCGTCGACCCTTTTTTTGGCACCGAAAGATTTATGCGTTCGATTCTCATCGTCTCGGTGGTAATCGCCGGTCTTCGGTTCCGCCGGACTTAAGCTCATTTTGTCCGAGTTGGAGCTCAAACTGGCCGACTCCGACGCGTCTGAAAACGCGTTTCCTCCCTGATCGTTGTAACATTTTGGGTCGGGATTTTTGTCGACGTACGCTTCGATACAACCGGTCTTCTCGTCTGAGTAATCATCGGCTGCAGAGGCGGGGCGACAGTGCGAGTTTTGTATTTCGAACGATTCGGTCTTCTCTATGGCGGAAGGGCATCTCCTCAAGGTGGCGTTAGGAATCCAATTGAGGTAGAGCGTGGGGCGCTGCACCTTGTTGTGCTGGTCGGTGAAGACCTTGGTGGTGACGGTGAGGTATCCGGGCTGATGGTGGTCAGGTGCGCGGCGGGTAGGCGGATGTACGCAGACGTTGTTCTTGCAGAAGAGCACCTCGTTGTCGGAGTAGTCGGTGCAATCCGCGGCCGGCACGGCGCCCAGGTAGCGCCGCAGCAGCCCGGCCGCCAGCATGCCGCGCGCGCACTGCCCGCATCGACCGGCCGAGCGCGCCTGCGCCCGGCTGACTCCATCACAAATGTCAATTTCATCAACAATCGGCAGCTCAGTGCGTCCATTCTCGCCAGTGTATAAGACGAAAATAAAATTTAAAAACAATACTTGTCATTGAATCACAGAAGAGAAGATTTTTTAAATTCCCAATTTTCCTTTTATTAAAAATATCATTTTACAATACACCCATAAATAAGTTATATTTTTTTAATTTATCGTATTAAAAAAAATTAAACAAGAATCTAACTAGATTAAATAATAAGTTAAAATAGTAAAGGCACATAGATGCATGGTTCGCCTTTAATTAAATATAATGAAAATAAATAAATCGTATCGTAATATTTACAGATTTCATTAAAAATTGTAGGAATAATTAAAAAACATTAATATTTTAATTTGATTTTCGATTTTTTGCGTTTAACAGAGTTAGATTGTACCGATGAATGTTACAATTTAACGTAGAATTAATTTTGAGAGCATCGCCAGATACCAATACGGGGAGGTATAAAAATAAAATAAATAGGGAGATTTCTAAAAATAAAATTAAAACGTTTTGCGCCATAAAATCGGCGATATTATTGTCAAATCGATCGGCGGACGGGTCGAATTGGCGCGATATTGCACAATTCGGGCCGCCGCCAGGCCCATGTAACGAACCAGTCTCGGGCCGTCGGCGAGCGGTCGCGGGCCAAGGCGGCTGGCCGGTGCCATGGACCACCGCTACTTCTACGAGGACTCCGTGTTCCGCGAGCGGGGGGGCAGCGTCTGGTTCGGCCTGGTGCTGGACAACTGCGAGGCCAGCAGCTCCAGCGAAGCCGAAGCCGATCCGCTGCAGCGCGGCGAGCTGCGCGTCTTATGGCACCCCAGCGGCCGCGAGCAAGTGCTGCCCGAGGCCAAGGTGACTCCATCTCGAGTTTCTTTCCAATTTTCAGACGATTGTCACAATAACAGAAAAGAATTTATTATTTAGTAGCAGTAGATCGAAGTTATTCGTTGGGGTTCCATCGTTGAGGACGTTAGCATATGTTAATAAACAAAAACATGTCCGACTTGACATTCGATCGTAAAAATATTATTCAATCCATATACGAAAGTCTGCATTTATTATTTGACATGTTCGATTCGTAGGTTCAAGATGTTCTTCACCGATTAATTTTGCACGGACACGCTACCCCCATCATGATAACTTTCCCGTGATGATTAACTATAAAAACCCCAAGTTAAGATGCCCAATTGACATTGACATGATGTTTAAAAATGACAAAATACAATTACCGGTATTCACGCCGTAATAAATACATATTTAACCGAGGGAAAACATTTATTTTGTTTTAAATATTTACCTTAACCTTTTGACCCCGAGCCAAGTACAGGTGCATGCTGTGCAATTTTTTAAATGTCAAAATAATCATTTTTATCGTTCCCTTCTTTCTGATCTCTATTTTTAATTTGATTCATCATATATACCCGTAACGTATACTATATAATAAATATTTTGAATAAAAATATGCAATATTAAATGACCTTTGTTTAATAATAAAACAATCGATGTTTAAATATCGTTGACGGTGTGCCAAAGTAATGAGAAAATTTTATTGTTTAGATAAATATTTTACATAGAACATAAATTTCGAGTGTAACGTATTGCGTTGAATTATTTATAATATTTATACTGTACAACAATACTCTCTTTAATGCAACTTTACTATGAGTAATTTTCATTTATTGGTTCTAATTTATGTCCGGAGCTATGAGGCTGAGCGCCTTTTCTCTTTCATTTAAAAACTGTCTCTACTTCACTATTTTTTTATTGATAAGAGATAACGTTTCTATTTATTTATTTATTTTGAATTAAAAAAGGTGGGTATGTTTGGAGTCTCATGTGGAGGAATGAAATTTGAAGTAGTGCCCAAAATTTTCTTCTGTTCTCTATTTTTTATATGATGATTCTACTAGAACATTTTCTTCGATTCATCAATACCCTAGGACGGATTCTGGTAGACGGTATTTATGCAGTTTTTGTAAGCAATGTAATTGTACAAGGCCATGATTATTTGTTCTACTGAGGTTGTTTTATTGTATCTCACATGGGGAAAACCCGTTAGTCATAATTCTATTGATCTTCGCCTCAGTATAAGTTGTAGTGTATTAACCTAGCCATGCCGATGGGGTCTATTTGGTACTCCAAGTTTTTGATTTTTCTCACTCGCATCCAGTAAGATGTGCCTAAGTGCGAGTGAAACATACTAGTGACGCATACCACGAGAACTCAGTCTGGGGTGAGACATCGCCGAGTGAGCTTTGTCATTTACGCGACATATTGATAGTTAAAATATCTTGAAATGCTTGGGGTCTCTGATAGACGCCCTTCGGACAACTCGGTTGTTTTCTAGCCGTCGTGACGGATCGTTTAAAAAGTTTAGGGTTTTATAATCATTGCAAAGTTTATCTATAATTTTATGCGATGATCAGTATGACGAAATCACAAGTAATATAATTCAAATATTTTAATAATATCATAAATTTATGTTATTTTTTTTATAATTTTAGGTCGGTTTAGCAGATCGTGCTTTAATGCCCGGAGATGTCGTACGCCGACTAATTAAAGGAAAGGACACACAGAGAGGATATTGCCGAGATATTATTGTCACTGGTGCAGTACAAGTCGTTGGCTCGAATCATGTTTTATCTAATGTTCCCAGTGAACGCTTGCAGCCGTTAGAAGAATTCACATCCGATTTAGCTGTGTGTTTAGATTCATGGGTTGGAACATCCAAAGTGAGTAAATTATTTTTTATGGATTAAAAAATAATATATCGGTAATAAAAATATTTTTTTTTCAATTTTAGATTGTTCATAGTAAATTGAGGTTAATATCGAACGACGGTTCAAAATTAGAATTTCCAGATGTTAATTTATGTTTGTTAGAAGATTGTTTGCAAAGAAAGCGACGTGGAGGTCGTAGTAGCGGCGTCGAACATCATGCCGCCAATGAATTTTATCCTGGTCAGACGGTAGTGGGTCCGTTGGTGGCATTAGATCACGCAGTGTGGCTCAACGTAACTAAAGAAATGGAAGCCGCAAAAAAACATAAAATGAGAGAGCATAAGGTCAGGTTGCTATTTATTTGATATTTAAATTGTATTACTACGCTAAAAATAGCTAACGTTAAGAATTATTTGTTTAGTTTACTATAGAATGCGTCGAGACTGAGAGTGTAGGCGTACATTGGCAGTGCCGAGCGCTCGGAGAGCAAGCCGGCGGTGGTCCACCTCAACAGCCTCGATTTCTTGTGGAGGGAGAAGACCTAAAGCGATTAAAACTATTAAATTTATTCGAGCCGTGCACATTGCAAGTCGGAGCTAAAAATTTTCTCACAATAACCACCGAAGATACATTTACTTCGAAAGCTCAATGGAAAAAAACTCAAAGTATATTTAAATTTATTTCGCATATATTTATAAAATAAATAAATCATTAATGAAAAATGTTAATTCTCTTTTTAGATAAAATTTATAGAACTCTACGCAAACAAACTCGATCTCCTCGCGCCAGTAAACCGAAAGAATCGCCAGTTAAAGATTTAAGTATCCCTTGTGCTCAAATGCAAGAAACCACTAATACGAACGTTCACTCGTTCAGATTACCCGCAAAATCCAAAAAAAGATTATCAGGCTATAATAGAGACGGGAGGCTTTTTTGTTACCAAAATTTGCAAGCTCAAATCGCCAACGATAGTAAAAACTTGCCCCCTGTTGTGAAAGATTCATTGTGCGATGATTCTAGTAAAGCTGAGCAATGCGATCAATTAAAGATGGATGTTGATATCGTAATCATGGATGAGGATAGAAATACTAGTGCGGCAAAACGCGAATGTATTGAGAAAAATAGCTCAATAAAATCTTCCATTTCTCCGCAGAGAAGCGAAGAAGGATCTCATTTAGATATACCTGATGTTTCATGCAACGGAAAATGTACTTCTTCTGATAGATCTTGTTCTCCAGATGTAGATTTACCAGAACGCCACAAAAAATTACGAAAATCTCGAGTGTTAGTTCTTTTTTATTTATTTGATTTTACATATTATATAAAAAATAATTATATTACGTTATATTACAGATCTAGTACGAATAATTCGCGATGTGCTAGCCCAGCCGTATTTAATGGTGAACATAAAATATCAGATCCTCGACACGATTCCGATAGTTGGGAAAATTCTAGCTCGGACGAATGCACCGATACTGACAGGTAATTTATAAATGTTAAGGTTATTTTTTTTTAGTTCAACATATTGCTATTAATGAAATAATTGTAGCTGTGCCACATGGTCATCTCAGTGTTCATCTAGTACTAATAATTCTATGGCATCGGGAAGAGGAAAGAAATCTCCACATTTAGTTACTAAATTTTTTAAAGGAAAGCGTCTTAAAAAAGCGGGACGTCGTAATTCTACAACACCTCAACCCAAGGCCGGGGATAGAGTTGTTGTTGAAACTCTTTGCACTAAAAGCAAAGCAAATGTCGTATGGCAGGTAATTATCCCTTTTAATGATATTTAATTATATTTTTTAATGATAGTTAAGTTTAATTTAAATTTTGGAAAAAACGCGAGAATTCAACATTGACACGCACCACCTGTTCATAGATTTGAAATCCGCATATGACATAGTTTACATGCCTAAGCTATACGAGGCGATGTGGAGTATCAATATTCCTCAAAAGTTAATAAATATGGTAAGGTTTGCAATGTCGGAGGTCAGGTATGAAGTGCGTGTTCAATCTGAGTTATCTAAAGAATTTGAGACACACCGCAGTCTGAGATAGGGTGACACACTAGCGTGTTTGTTGTTTAACATGGAAGGTGTAATGAGAGACTCCGGCGTGGAAACATTTGACACCATTCTTAGAAATTATTAAAATTATCAAAGATCCTGAAGGCGGTGATGCCAACAATGGAAGTATAGATTCACTCATTCCAAATACGATAATTACTAGATTGCCGATATTTATGTTCCCGGTTTGAGACCATTTTTCCCTCGGCGAAGAGCCGCAGTAATTAGTCGAAAGGCAGTTGTCTACCGTGACAGAGGGACACTGCATCATTGAAATTTACCAGAATATGGAGTGACGTAGTAGCAGTATAAAATGAAGAAGGGTGTTGGATGAGGCCAGGGCTCTACAATAGGGCCGTTGTGCCTATGATGAATGATGGCTAAATATCTGCAATTATTTTTGATGCAAATATATTTATTATTTGTATTGATTTTAGGATGGTACAATAGAATTTGGGATTCCATCTACCGAGTTATATCCAATTCATCACTTGGACGGACAGGAATGTTTTCCGGGCGATTTCGTCATCAGTGGGGTCACTAACGAAGCGACACAATCCCATCGGGATTATGGTGTAGTTCAAAAAGTAGATCATTACGGTCGTACGGCCGTAGTGAAATGGTTTCGAACATATACCAGTTGCCAAGAGCCTGTGTAAGTTCACCAATTATCAATATTTGTTATCGTCGTGATGACGTTTTATTTATTTCAATATGTATAACTAAAATTTGTTTTTAGGCCTCAATTTATAACTGAGAGCGAAGTGAGCGTTTACGATTTGAAAGATCATCCAGATTTTCAATATAGACCGGGAACCGTTGTAATTAGAGTCGCTAATTTTACCGGCACAGAAGCTTCATGCACTGCTGGACAGGTAATTTATTTACATATTTTTTGCGAATTACGCTATCTTAATTTTTTTTGCCTCATATTTGCAGGTCATGGATAATTTTCCGTCTGGTCGTGTTAATGTATGGTGGGTCGATGGTCATACGAGTATGTGCTGGCCGCAAGATCTTTACAAGGTTTTTTTTATTGATTACATGTTTTATTATGCGTATGCTATTTTTATTTCCTCAAATAAAATAGTGAATCATTTATTATCAGGTGGGGGAATATGATTCTGACGATGGTGATATTTGGGCCGATGAAGGAAGCAGCTCGGAAGACTCATGGGAGACTCAATCCACAGCCGGCGACTCTGGTCCCGATAAAGACACCAAGGATGATCAGGCAGACGGTGCTCATTTGACAGATCTCGAGGATATAAATGTCAAAGCAGTATTAAGATCTATCAGTGGTAAGTTTTATTGATTCAATTTTTATGTGTAATTTTTTTAATTGTCGAATTTATCATTAGGTGAACTTCCAAAAGTACCCCGCTCTCTGGAACCCAGGGCTGCAGCTCATATTGAAAAAGGTCTGAACGGAATGGCCAGATTAGAAGAAATTTTGTCTCAAAATCCTTCATTTCAAACACACGAAGTGAGTTTTTATGCATTGAATTAGTCTTTTTTAAGTTAAGGACATCTGTTATGTTAAACTCTCGTTGGAATGATGTATACAATAAATATTTTCATATTTTATATTTGTTTTTAGACAATGCGAAAACTATTGACGCTTTATAAGGATTGTAGATTTTTAGATAGACTTATGGGAACGTCATACTTTCATGAGGACCACTTTCATGTAAGTGAAAAAAAAATTCTATGTATCATGTATTAATCATATTATTTTATTTTTCTAAATATTTTTAGGGATTGCTTGAAAGAGTACGTGAGCGTGAAGGTAATCGTGATTCAGGAAGTGGCAATGCAGGAGTACGGCGGGTCCATAATCAAGTTATGAGATTGTTTTCGAGAGATAATTTAGATGGCCCGTCAGAAAATCCTCCAGATAATTTAATTGATAGATGTATGAGTTATTATTAAGAGCTGTTATTTAAATACATGTTCATTTACTACATAATATAATTGATTATTTATATTTTAGGTGCGAGAATTGTTTCAGCAGAATTAGCTCAGGAAGCTGAAATGGATAGGGCTCTAGGTATCGATAATAATGAAACAAATTCTATGGACAATCCCACAGTTCCTAAATTAGAAAT
This sequence comes from Philopotamus ludificatus, assembly GCA_022495035.1. Classification (NCBI taxonomy): domain Eukaryota; kingdom Metazoa; phylum Arthropoda; class Insecta; order Trichoptera; family Philopotamidae; genus Philopotamus; species Philopotamus ludificatus. The sequence continues at coordinate 718 of JAGXCT010036868.1, read as the reverse complement.
TAATAATTCCAAAACTTCAGATATGTTATGTGATAAATCATTTAGTGGGAATTCTTCAAATGTAAAAGACGATAAAATTAATTTGTCAACTAATGATACGAATGGAAATTCTGACAATAAAGAAATTGTTGTTAATCCGTCGTCTTCTAGTGATAACGGATCATTTTGTAAAAATAATGCGCTGCTATCGCCTCTCAATACGACAAACGTAGTTAATAAATGTTGCACATTATCTCCGATAAGCGATGGTTCCTTGAGTAAATATTGCACTCCTTCGGGTAGTATGGGCGATTTAACAAATCAAAACGATAAAAGTCCTAATAGTGGAATAGATAGGAATAAAAATGAAGATTCTGGAATTGACAGTCAATCGATATCGATATCACATTCAATCAATACTACAGCAACCTCGTCGAATTTAGAATCAAGGAATACCATTGGCGAAGATAACCTGATACCGCCGGATTTAGATACGTTAACCGAAGGTAAATTGTAGGCTCTATTCGATTTGATACAATTTATTTGCCATTAATTAATTTAATTATATTTTAGCACAAAAAAGTCCTAATGTCTCCGGAGTGACGAATATTGCGCAATTGTCAAATCGAAATGTTTGCCAAAAACTCTGTTCAATGATTGCAAAACAACTGTTGATGGCTTGTACCGAAATTAACAAGTAATTTTAATATTATTTTTAAAATATGATTATCTTTTACGT